>JACEGR010001280.1:0-177889 GCA_014170235.1 Listronotus bonariensis
TATATATATTTATGTTTTTACTTTCTTGGGGTTTAAGTCCTTTTAAAAAAAATACTTTCTTTTCTTATTTTGTTGCATTTATTGACGTTTCGGTACTATTTGACCTTCATCAGAAATAGAAATACAGTTTTTCACTAAGCGCTAAAAAAATATGACAGTAATAAATATCTAAATCTAGAAGCTAACAACTAATGTTTTACCTTAAACAAATTTTTCGGGAACTGCTCTTTTTATGTGTTTGTAAAATTTCACTTACATAAGCACTTTTTTTTCTTTTGGTTTTTGTACATGTTTGCACTGTTACACTAAGGATAGATATGGAACTGAGAGCTAGAGCCAGGGTACATATTTCAGTTTGGGGTTTTGGGTTGAATTAATAATTTAGGTAACAGAGGTAGGAAGGTTTTATGGCAAGGATGACGGGTTTTCCAACTAATTATTTGTTATTGTTTGAGGGACCAGTCCTATTTTTATTTGGTATTTAGAGTATTTATTATTATGTTGGTTTGCGTTTTTTACTGGGTGTTTATTTTATAATGTTGTGGTATATTTTGCTAAGTTGTTTTGTATCTGTTTTTGCGTTTATGGCGTTTTTGTTTTTTTGGATTTCGATCATTTCTAGAAATTCGCGTTTTTTAGTATGACTTTCTGTTTTCAGAATTTTTACTTTGTCGAAATCAAATGTGTGTTGTTTATCTATGCTGTGGTTTGTTAAGGCTGTTTTGTTTTTTTTTGTCGAATTTGTGACCGTTCATCCTATTTTTTAGATGTTGGCTGGTTTGACCGATGTATACTCCATTGCAGTTTTTACAGGGAATTTCGTATATTGTGTGTGTTTTTTATCCTTCGGAATTTTGGATTTTAATTTACTAAAGCTATTTCGTAGCAGATTGTGACTTCTATGACTGACAGTTATATTGTGGTTTTTAAAACATTTTGTATTTTTTCCGACAGGGTTGGAATGTATGGTAGTGACATATATTTTTTATTTTTATCTTTTTTGTAGAATCCTGATTATTATAAAATTTATGTATTCTCTTTTAAAAATGTTTTCTATAAGATTTTGCGGGTAGTTGTTAAGTTTTAGAGCTTTTTTTGCTTTGGTAATAGCTTCGTGTCGGTATTCGGGGTCGGATAACATTATACTGCGGTCTGCAAGTCCAATAATGACGGATTTTTTTGGGATAAGTGATGTTGGGAATTAAAATGAATATATCTGGATGACCACGTTTCTTTTGTGAACCATATGGTTTTTAATGTGTTTTCTTTGTGATATATCGTTAAATCTAAGAAATTGATTTTATTATCTTTTTCCATTTCTATTAAAAATTGAAGTTTGTGGTGGTATTTATTAAATTCATTTAAAATTGAGTTGCACTGATTTTTGGGGACTGCTGTTATGCAGTCATCGACATATCTAAAGAAAAATGGTAGTTTGAATTTTAGCGTTCTAATAACTGTTTCCTCGAGATCTTCCAGCACAAGTTGCGCTATTACGCTGGAGATTGAAGCTCCCATTGCACATCCCTCAATTTGTTTATAAAATTTTTGGTTATATAGAAAGTATGTAGAGTTTAAGGTTAATTCAACAGCTTTTAAAAATTCTTTCAACGGTATATCAGTAAATAGTTTTATTTCATCCCATTTTTTTGTTATTATTTTGTTTACTAGACTGATTGGTACGTTTGTGTAAAGAGAAACTACGTCTAAGGAAATTAGTGTGTGGTCGTTTGGAATTGTTATGTTTTTTATTTTGTTTTTGAAGTCCATTGAATCTTTTATATAATATTGGTTTTTATTGATCACGTTGTGTAATATATTTTTAGGAATTTGGAAAGGTTTTCAAAGGGTGATTGAATACATGATACAATGGGTCTTAGTGGAATGCCTTGTTTATGTAGTTTTGGGAGTCCATATATTCGTGGTGGTAGGGCATTTTGGATTTTTAATTGTTTTGCAGTATTTGGTGATATGTATGTTTTGTTTTCCCAAAGTGATATTAGTTCGTTATTTCGCTTTTGATAAGTGTTGGTTGGGTCATTTTTTAGTTCTTTATAGGTATTGTTGTCTTGTAGCAAATCGCTCATCTTTTTTCATACTCATGAGAGTGCATTATAACAGTTTTGTTTGATTTATCTGGAATTAGAATTTTTAGATTTTTATTTTTCTTTAGAAAAGATTTGGTTTTATTTACTTTTTTTAAGAGGGTCTTTTGTGTGTTATTTTTGTTAATCTATTGAAGTTGTTTTTGTAGTTTGTGATGATATTGGAGCAGGTTGATCTTAGTTCGTCTTTAGTATCAGAGTTCAGATTTGTGAGTGAAATTTCGACATTACTTATAATTTCCGGGATCGGTATATCATCCGGTTTTTCTAATGGAATTGCGTAATTGGGTCCTAAACTTAAAATTTCGGCTATATCTTCGGGTATAGAAACGTCTGTTAAATTTTCGATCCAGCCGCTTGTATCATTTGATTCTTTAGTGATGCGATTTTGGTTTTTTAAATTATTAATTTTTTTTATATTGTTTTGTTTAATTTTTTGAAACTGCGTTTCGTTTTTTTCATTTAGTTCTGTAATAAAGTTGTTAAGTATATGTGGTGGTATTAGAGTTTCTAAAGAGCTTAATTTTTTTGTTTTTTCATTTTGTAGTATGTTTATGTTTTTTGTTGTGTCAGTGATCAACAAATTTAGTAAGTTACTAATAAAATTTTGTAAGAGACAGTTCCTAAATTTTTGTTCAAGGTTTTTACAATTGAAAGTAATATGATTTATTTTAAATTTTAAAAAGGTTGGTGAGAGATTTTCATCTTTACATCTTAAAAGGAAGATCCTTCTATTTTTTTGTTTTACTAGCTTTTGATTGATGTTTCGCAGGATTTTCATATTATTTACAGCTGTTTGAAATCCAAAAAACAAAACGCCATAAACGCAAAACAGATACAAAACAACTTAGCAAATATAGTCACAACATTATAAAATAAACACCCAGTAAAACGCAAACCAACATAATAATAAATACTCTAAATACCAAATAAAAAGTAGGACTGGTCCCTCAAACAATAACAAACTAATTGGTTGGAAAACCCCGTCATCCTTGCCATAAAAACCTTCCCCTACCTCTGTTACCTAAATTATTAATTTCAACCCAAAAAACCCCCAAACTGGAAATATGTACCCTGGCTCTAGCTCTCAGTTCATATCTATCCTTAGTGTAACAGTGCAAGAGCACATGTACAAAACCAAAAAGAAAAAAAAGTGCTTATGTAAGTGAGAGATGTGCAAACACATAAAAAGAGCAGTTCCCGAAAAAAATTTTGTTTTAAGGTAAAACATTAGTTGTTAGCTTCTAGATTTAGATATTTATTACTGTCATATTTTTTGGCGCTTAGTGAAAAACTGTATTTCTATTTCTGATGAAGGTCAAATAGTACCGAAACGTCAATAAATGCAACAAAAATAAGAAAAGAAAAGTATTTTTAAAAAAGGACTTAAACCCCAGAAAAGATACTGATGAGTGTCCGCTAATTAATGGTACACAGAAAAACCACAGATTTCTTAGGCGAAAATACCCATTTAGAATTTGAACAAACATACCTATATCCAAAAGTTAATGATAAGGAAGATACGGGGTGTTAAAGGGATATAAATATTTTTTATTCATGCATTTCGATAATTTCTGATATGTTTTAAACATTTTAATAAAACTCGGTATCCAGGAGTTTTTAGCTATCAGCTATTTATATCTGAGCAGTTGTAATTATAGCTAACTAATTACTATAACTTTCGGATGCACTGAACAAAAAATAGCATAGAGAAGCTTACTAGTTTACATACATGCTGAGTAGTAACAAAAAATTGGGTAGTTTTAGAAAATTTTAAATAGTGTACCCATTGCCCTCTAGTCCACACAGAAAAATTAATATTCGATCTGAAAAGCTAACGTTTAAAAACCCCTAGATACTGTTTTATTAAGATATTTAAAAAAGGGGGAACAATTATCAAAATAAATTTACTTTTTCTTTTACTATGACACCCCCGTATCTTCCTTATTATAAACTTTTGGATATTAGGTATGTTTGGGTAAATCTTAATATTTTGGCATAAGGAATCTGTGGTTTTTCTGTGTACCATTCATTAGCGGACACTCATCAATATCATATGTATATAAAAACACGAATGACTGAAAACTTCAATATTTAAACCACATTTATGTTTTTGTTTTAGGTTATGCATATTAAAATAATCCAATAAATTTTGTTTACAACATACAGTTCTTTTTGTTTTCTCCTTAATTCTACGCCACTGATCTGCCTAAAATCAAACATGGCCGAAAATGGCCCGACTTTACGTCACAGCCGCGCTAGTAAATATGGCGAATGTCGTGACCTTATCTCATCAATCGACTTTGGCTTCAACTATTCGATATAAACATAGTGTAAGACACACAGAAACATAAATCTCTTTCAAACAGCTTCTAATTTGGCTCAACCTGTATATCTTTAATAAAAATTTCAATAATCCATTTCTTTTTTGTCGGAACTACCGAAACACAACAGACTTTCGTGCTGTAAGTCAATCAGTAATTTACACTTGGTCGATGCTTATCTCTGCCCTACTTTTAGAACTAACAGTAATTATAGAATTTTTTAACAAGGGTCTGAGACTCATAAAAATAAATCATGACTTAATGTAGCGATTTTTTTGTTATGGGGTTGATTACGTCGAATTCGTGTGAAAATTGGTGGGTGTTAAGTAATTTATTTATAAAAAAGTAAAATTTTGATATGTTATACACAGTCATCCAAATTAAGTGTCCGTCATTGGTAACTTCGTTATTATTCGCAATCCGAAATAGTTTAAATTAGCATACTAGTAATATTATTCACGCTCTTTAAGACTGAAGATTAGAAAAAACAGTTTACAATCGGGTTTTTGAGTTGTACAGCAAAATAACCTTTTTTTTAATGAAACCCTCTGCTTATTTTAACACCATAAGAAAGATCTTTTAAAATCATTTTAAAAAAGTCCACATTTGATCCATCCAATTTTTCATAGTTTCGGAAATATGACCATCCTCAAGAGTTAGTAAACTAAATTTGTTTATATAAAACACCCTGTCTATGGTAATTTAATATTGTTTTTAGCTTTTATAGTTATGGAAATTAAGTTTAATAATACCATATACAGGGTGTTTCATATAAAAAATCAGTTAACCATTAAACTCCTGAGGATGGTCATATTTCCGAAACTACGAAAAATTGGTTACATCACATGTCGACTTTTCTAAAAGAATTTCGAAAAATCTTTCTAATGGTGATAAAATATACAGGGTGTTTCATAAAAAAGGGTTATTTTGATATATAACTTAAAAACTCGATTGTCAATTGTTTTTCTCAATCTTTTGTCTTAAAGAGCGTTAAAAATGCTACTAGTTTGTTAATTTAAACTATTTCGCAATTCGAGTAATAACGAAGTTACCAATGACAGACGCATAATTTGGATGACCCTGTATACGCTGGAAAATCAAAGCTTTTTTTCTTTTAAGGAAATAAAAAAATATTTATTTATTACATTATTTTCTTTTATATTTTTGTCTGTTATTACCTACATTGTAATTAATCAAAAAATAAAATTGTTTAAAATAGCACACTTTTAGCATTTTTAACGCTGAAAAGGATTAAAAAAACATTTGACCATTTTTAAGTTACAGAATAAAATAGCAGTTTTTAAAAAAACCGAAAAACAGAAAAACAAACAGGAAACTGTAAAACCTCAAAAAATTAGTGGGCTTAAATCGGAAAAGCGGGATGGCCAAACCAAGTTAACCCAAGTGAGATAAAAAGGAGTTAACTCTAAATCACGTTATTTGGCAAGAGCTAATCATATTGTTACGTATTTAAGCTAAAACAGCGGTATACGTTCAATCTTGCTCTTTAACTTACACATAGGGCATTCACTCGCACTAACATTACGTTCTTTGCGCTAATTAGATTCAGATACGCCTGGTATTCGAATACTATTCGAATAGATCTATTTTTTGTATTCGGTATTCGACCGAATACTTCTTCGGTTAGTATTCGGTATTCTGGATTCTAAACATCGTTTTTGAATATTCTGGTATTCGAATATCGGTATTTGAATACTGATATTCAAATACTGGTATTCGGATACTGATATTCGAATACCGGTAAATTTAGTAATTGTAAAATTGCAAGACGAGACAGGCCGCGTAAAGAACGAGATTGGATTACGTCTGCATTTGTGCAGTATTGTCAAGGCCGTGCTTACCGGTGGTGCAAGTGGTGCAAGGCACCAGGGCGCAACGCTGCTGGGGCTGAAAATTGTTTGGGATTCAATTCAGCAAGTCTCTGGATTTTCGGAATCAATAAAGAAATTTCATTTTTTCAAAATAATATTGCATAAAACAAAACGCACTTAGTTTTCCTGTCAATTTATCGAGTTGTCAATGCCAAAAAGTCAGCCATTTTTAATTTCCAGCTGATTTTAGTCAGGTTTACGCGGTCTTACTTAAAAGCAGTGGAAAATATTTATTTAATTTTACCAATATAAATGTTATTTATACCGCGTGTCCACTAACTTTACCGACAACTTTAAGGAAAGATTCTTTAACAAAAAATAAAAAAAAACTGTATATGAACATATATTGCAAACGTCCTACTTTTGGAACTACAGGGTGCTAGAATTTAGGAAAAACAGCAGTTTTTACAATTACTTGCAATACTAAGTACTTGAATACTTTTTTCTTGGTATTCGAAAGTATTCAGTATTCGAATCCTTTTTGTTAACGGTATTCGTATTTGTATTCGAATATCGAATTTCAGTATTCGACCCAACTCTGCCCTGTATAATCAAATAACAAATACAACTTGTTTTATAAAATACTTTATGACAAAAAGTTAATAATTTAACACCACATAATGGTTGCACCCCAAGCTCTCATAAAGTCGGTCCATTTAATAAACAACCTGAGCGTTAATTATAAATAAAAATCACCTGAGTAGTCACTGTGGGAAGTAAAACAGTTAAGAGAACGGTCAGCTTTATTAGCAGGTAATGTATTATTTTAGCAAGGAAATGGAATTATTTTAAAAACAGAAGAATTTATACCAAATATTTTTGATTTTAAATTCCTTTAACCATATCCAAACAAACTTATAATCCATATCTCAGAATTATTAACAAAACAGATTTTTTTACATTAAAATCCTTCGACGACAGTATTAACACACAATTAACTAGTTATACGATTGTTTTCTTGCAATTACTATTTGACAACTTTAGTTTGCACTGGCTGATTTTTACTTAAAATGCTTCTTAATGTAGATCTGGATTTAAAGACAGTTTTGATTCCATATTTCTTGGTTATTCTTCTTATCTTTTCGGACGTTCCTTTCACATATATGGACTATTGGTTTTACATTACATATTTTGGTTTGGTTGCTTTAGAATGGTTTGATTAAAAATTAAGATATTGACCCGTGTGTGTGTGTTTTCCATATACAGATGTGCTAATAACTCCATTTTGTCTGCTGACGAGAACGTCTAGAAAAGGTAGACATCTATTTTTTCTTTCTCTATGGTGAATTTAATGGAGTTATTTATTGAATTTAGATGATGTAAAAAGCATTCTTACTATCTGGCGGTTCCATTCCAGGTTACAAAAGTATCGTCGAAATATCGAAGCAAGATTTTTGATTTGACGATTGATAGCAATAGTTTTAAACATTCCATATAGACGTTCGCTACCACTGGAGAGAGTGGGGATCCCATAGGTGGGCGTAATACTTATCATTTAAAAGTAGGAATTATGTAGACAGCACCTTAGGAGCTCCATCACACCCTCGAGGGGTAACAAACTTCTCTGTAAAATGTCTCTCAATCTAGCCTCGACGATGTCTAATGATTCCTTTAAAGGCACATTTGTATATATGCTCTCGATGTCAAAGCTGCCATATTTATCGAAGGGATCTAATTTAATTTCTTTTGGGATACTAACAAACTGCTGAGAGTTTTTTACAAATGAAGATTTTTTTGCCAGCTAATGGTTCGATAATTTTAGGAAGAATTCTACTTAAATTACTAGTGGCTAAATCTCTTGACGTAGTAATCGGTCTAAGTATTATGTTATCCTTTGTGAATTTTTGGGCAACCCATATAGGTGTGGCGGTTTGCTATGGTGTGGTGTGAGTCTGGTTCTAATATTATCCGGGATGTAGTTCTTGTATTTATAAAGAGCTCGATAGAGTTTCCCTTTAATTTTCTTTTTGAGGTCACTGGGTAATAGTCTATATTTACCCTTAGTAAGTGTTTCCTAGATATTCTTGTCGTATTCGTCCAAATCCATAACCACCGTGGCGTTTGCCCTTGTTGGCTGGAAGGATATTGATGCTTTTGTCCCTTTGTCCCTGATTGCTTTTCGTTTTTCCAGCGTGGTGTTTGCCTTTTTCCGTTGCTGGATTCTCCAGTACTGTTCCTACTCTCAAGCACAGACTACATACACAGAGGGCCGAAACATCAAAATCTGGGATCGCTGACTATGTTTGGTCTTGACAACATAATATGAAGTGGTCAGACGCACGGGTTGTACACAGGGAACCACATTGGAAAAACGTAAATTTAAGGAAGCTGTCTTTATTGAGAACAATGATAGTATTTTTCGCAAACCAAGTGTGTTCTTACCCTTCAGCACAGACAACATACACAGAGGGGCAAACATCAAAATCTGGGATTGCTGACTATGTTTGGTCTTAACAACATAACATGAAGTGGTCAGAAGCACGGGTTATACACAGGGAACCACATTGGAGAAACGCAAATTTAAGAAAGCTTTATTGAGAACAATGATAGTATTTCTAGCAAACCAAGTGTGTTCTTATACTCCAGCACAGACAACATACACAGAGGGGCGAAACATCAAAATCTGGGATCGCTGACTATGTTTGGTCTCAACAACATAACATGAAGTGATCAAGAGCACGGGTTGTACATAGGGATCCACATAGGAGAAACACAAATTTAAGGAAGCTGTCTTTATTGAAAACAATGATAGTATTTTTAGCAAACCAAGTGTGGTAATACCAAACATTTGGAAACCACTCTTAAAGCGAAACAATGCCGTCGTCCTGGGTGAGCAACCCCACGCTTGACCGCACTTAACTCCATTACGGGTGAATGGTCTTCCCCACTGCATATAAAGTCAGAAGTTTTAGGAATTAGATTTGTTTACACTTAAAAACGGACAGAGATAGTACTGCCCGAAACGTTGTGTGAATACATAAAATAAAGACAATGAAAGTCCGAAACTCTTCTTTAATACTATCCACTTTAAGCTGGAATAAGAGCTTAAGCTCTGACCCAAGTACCAGAGACCACTATTGCTGCTGGCTTCTTTTAGGAACGAGCATGAAGACCAAAAACAACTACTTCCATTGCTATATGCCGGGTATTGAATTACATTGGCCACACAAGATCTTCGTTCGCACCAAACAAGGGTACTTGGTAGATCATAAAGTGATGTTGATGTGTTCGTCCGAGCAGAGTGAACTCTATGGAACTCGGTTTGGTGATTCGCAGCCAGTGACGAAAGCAGGCGAGGATGAACTTTGAAAATGTATACAATCGATGCATCTGAATATACGATAAATCACTAGGATTTTCATATGTGTAAAACGGGTCTTAATATTTTCACTCTGTTTTAAAATACGCTTCGCAAAGCATTTCATTCACAGTTCTAAACATTTTCATTATGCCCTTCTATATGTATAGTAACTTCGGCGAAAAATGTTTCGTTTCATTGCACAACCACAAAATACAGATTACTTTAGAGTTTAATTACGTTGCGATTTCGTTTTTTGGTAATTTTTAAATACCAACTGACACGATTTAATTTATTTTTAAATGGATTTTGAACCGAAAGTTTTATGCAGATAGCAATCAAAAAAATTGAAGATTCTTTCCATGATTTAATATTTTATTTGTTTTTGTGTAATATATGTTTTTAAAATTTTCTCCATGTATTTTGGGGGGCCAGGGTCATGAAATTAGACAAATTTTTTTTTTTTTCGCTTCTAATTTATACACTTTATATGTGTCCCAAATCCGACCTCCCTTGGAATATTGTTCCCATATCTGGGGCATGGCGTCCCCCACAACCCTAAGCATTCTTGATTCTATTCAAAGAAGAGCTATTCGTCTCATTAATGATCCCTCACTTACAGAAAGGCTTTTCTCTCTTGCCCATCGTCGGGCTGTGGGTGATTTATCGCTTTTTTATAGGTAATTCCATGGCTTCTGCTCTGAAGAATTGTCCAGTATAGTTCCTCCACTCACGGTTCCCAACAGAGAAAGCTCGTGGTTCCGCACGAATGCATCCCTATACGGTTCAACTGGACAGGCCCCGAACTTCCCACTTTGTTTGTTTTTTTATCTCTAGAGTTTCTAGAATGTGGAACCTGCTGCCCGCGGAGGTCTTTCCTTCCAACCCAAGTCTTCAAGTATTTAAGTCCTGTGTCAACAAAGTCCCTCTTACCTCGCTTAAGACACCCACGGTACGTTAGTATTTAGGCTTTTAGTCTTCGTGGTTTGTCCAAAGATAAGAAAACTCCCTTAAGTTTTGTACCGTAGGTAGAAAACACCTTGTATTGATATTTTATTGGAGTAACCATTATTTTCTTGTTTTCAATTTTCATAAATTTGTTACCTTTTACACACATGTTTATTTTCGAATTCTCTTTGTAATAAACCGTAAATAATATTGCTGTTATAAATACCATATTTAATTTTCCTATACAGCTTCTGGAAACTTAAATGAAAAGGTTACTATATGAGATTTGTCCTAAAGATAATAGAGACATTTTGCACCCCTTATTTTGCAATTCCGTTGTGGTTAACGTTATTCTGAGACTGCGCAGTAACGCAAACATGATCCATACCGGACTCCTTTAATTACGGATAAATACCGAAGAGCTTATCGTTATCGTTATTGTTAAACTGCGTGGTTGCCGGATTGTAGAAATTTTAATATCAATTATTTAAAAGGTTAAAATTTTAATGCAGTATTAATTAAAATATCATTTATACATAGGCTCTAATTAGCGAAAAAATCTATGGCAGGAATAAAAATCAAATAGTGTTAAGAAATTAAAAGGGACTTGTACTTTTACGGATATTCTAAATCAGTAATTAATTTAGATGTTACAATCTGGCATACTTGCTTTTTATTCTACTACCAAACCTAACCTTACTTTTTGTGTTTTGCTTATACTGTATTGTTCGCATCTACTTTAAAAACTAAATCAACAGAAGTTTTTGTATATATTTAAATATCAATTTATATCTCATGAAGAATAAAAGTAAATACTGATTTTTCGTTAACTTTAAAATCGGTGAACTGCAGGCAAAAATAAGGTTATGTATCGAAAGTGCAGATGCAAGATAAATTTCTTAAAAGAGGCTGCAAAATCTCTGTTTAAAACTGCTGCCGTAATCGTTATGTTTAATAACGATAACCAAAAGGAGGCCAAAAAACGTCTGTTATTTTAAGAGGTGCAAAATGTCTCTAATAAACAAAATTAAACTGAAAATAGCCTTGCTTAACTGCCTTTAGCTAATGCTACACATGTTATTATTAATGTATGGCAGATGAACAGCAAGCCACTTTATTAAATGGATCTACTTGAAACAAGCATTTAATCCAGAGTAACAATTAATACTTGGGTTATGAATTTTGGAGTAATTAAAGAGTCAAACACCATACTGTTAAACAGTTAAACACTTACACTGAGTAATACGGTCGAGAAGTTTTTGTTTTTTGTCTTGTCTCGTCTCGTCGAGTAAAGACGAAAGTAAAACCAGTGAATAACAAATTTATAGTTATACATACAACGTGTCCAAGACAGTAGCGTAGCTAGGGCAGCAGGGGGCTCGGGGCAAAAAAATTAATTGGACCCCAAAAAAATTGAACAGTCTGAAAAAAAAGTCCTCTTCTTTTTTTTTTCCTCCTATTTGTTTTAACTAATTCCTAGGGCCCTTTTTCAACCTATAAGGGGCCCCCTAAGTTCGGGGGCTCTGGGGCACTGCCCCACCCAGTCTAGTCGCATCTTGGAAATGGTATAAGAGATATGAAATCGGTTAAATGGAAACAAAGTCCGGAGTATTTCGAGATATACGAAAAAAAAGAAAAATTGGAAATTTGTTTTATTTTTTTTTCTGGTTTTATTAATAATTGGATTTTTAAAATAAATTACACTTTTGCGTTGCCATTTTTTTTGCTCAATCCAATGGTAACGTTTTATTTAAAATACGACGTTTCTTGTTTTCATAGGACCATCATTAACTTTATTTTTTTAAATACGGTCCTGATATTCTATTCTCAAAATTTAAAAGCCGATTTTAATACAAATTCAATGATGTGTATCTTTATTTATCTGTATTTTTAGAAATTTCAAAAAATAACTTTGCATTTTAAATTAATAAATTACTTTAATAAACCAAGCAGAACCTAGCAAAGCTCTTCTAGCATAAGTAACTTACATTTTTTGCATACGGTCCTGATATTTTAATATAGAAATTTTAAAGCCAATTTTCTTTCGAGTTCACATTATGGTTTAACCGTAATACGGACCTGTATTTTTCATAATTTGGTAAAAATAGTAAACACTTACATTTTAAACCAATACGTAGTAGAAAAATAATCACAAAAACATGTAGCCTTAGTTTGTTTACATTTAAATATTTATTATATCAGACAATTTCTTTATTTTAACCAAAACAAATAACAGAAAGGCTTTATTTAGAGAAACAAATGGGACTAAAGCTGCCCATGTTAAATTGTCTATGAATCAGAGCAGCTGACTTTTCCAGGATTTAAAGTCATTTTCTGCTATAACTGGTGGTCCAAACATAGACAAAGTACATATATATTTTTGAAAACAGGTAAATATAGTGTGTCCAAGATAAGGATCCTAAGCATGGGAATCTCAGTACCTATTGGAGATACAGCTTAGGTTAAATTAGGAAAAAGTTGTGTTTTTAAAGCTTATTTACATGCCGTTTAAAAACTTGAAAGATTTTCATGGCCTGCTGAGATATTTGGCAAAAACGAAAATTTGACTATATCGATTTTATTTTTTTCTGACTTTATTTGAAGAGATATAAAAAAACTAATAACACTTTTTATTGGCACTTTTTAGCTACTACATGATGGTATTTTTAGATTTTATACCCGACGTTTTCGTTTTCAAGAAACCATCATCAACTTTATTTATAAAAAATATGGCTCGAAAAAAGTACACCCTGTATCTGATCCCATTTTTTATTACAAATTCAACGATGTATCACATGTCATATTTTAATTTTTAGTTAAAAGAAAAATTGCATTTTTTCTATTTTTTTAAGTTATTTTTAAGTAGGCCTTGCAAACAAATGCTTGGACGTTAATACCGTATTACCGTATCTGCAACATAATTTAATATCATTATAAAATAGTTATTTGTCGTTATTACCCTGTTTGTCAAGTTGTTGTTTTTAGAGCAATTGTTCTTATTGTTACTGTTGTCTTTATATGCAATACGCATTACTAGGCTCAACAAAATCCGCGTGTTAAGAAAATATCGAAACATCAAGAACGTTTTGGGTTTAATATGTGGTGTGGAATTTTAGGAACTAAAATACTAGGTCCATGTATTTATCATAATCCATTAACAGCAGAAATGATACCTTAATTTATTTTGGCAGCACAAAATGTAGCATGTTAGCATGTCAAACTTATCTTCATGGCTATAATGGCCATCATGCATATTCGACCATAATAATACAATAAAATATTAGCTATTCACCAATAAACAATAATAGAGACAACAGTAACAATAAGAACAATTGCTCTAAAAACAACAACTCGACAAACAAGGGTAATAAGGACCAATACTACCTATAGACCGGGAGCTCCGTATCATTGATACGGCGGCGGTTGCTACGCCCTTGGTATAATGCTATAATGCTAAATCTTATAATTACTAATGCCTGGCATTATAAAGTTAAGTCAGTCCATTATATAAATTAACACGCCATTTATTATAAATCAGGAATATCCCGCTGTAGCTATTTCGGCCAACAAAACAGATTAGAGCAGACACCACCTCTATTAGCACGCAATGTGCAGATACATTCTAAAAGCTTTAGGCGTTTACGAAATCTTAAAGACTTAGGCCCGGTTTTATAAGTATGGTTTAAACTTCAACCTACAGTTAAACTTAAGTTTTAATTAAAATACGTGTTTTACAGGATCTAGTTAAACATCAGTTGAAGTTTAAACTATAAACGATGGATTGGGTATGATTTAAACTAGAGCTGGCAGCCGAAACCGCTTTTCGCTTAACCGGTTAACCGGTTTTCGGTTAACCGCGGTTTTGGCCAAAACCGAAAACCAGTATTCCGTTTTTCGGTTCCGGTTTTCGAATATCGGTTAAACGGTTTCAAATACCGGTTTTCGGATAATCGGTTTTCGAATACCGGTTTTTGTATAATCGGACCAAAATCGAAAAGCGGTTCTTCGAATATCAATTAATAGGTTTTTGGTTGATTGCGGTTTATATCTAAAAAAGAAAAACCGTTCATTTTCTAAAATCGGATATTGGTTGACAGATTACACAGGGTGGTTCATTTAACCTTAGACAGGCAAATAACCAGAAAACGGCGCATTTTAGAAGAAAATGTTTCTAGTGAAAATTGTTTGAAATAAAGGGGTAAATTTAATAGTATTATTAGTTTGTGACCTTGACTAAAATTTTAAGGTCATATTCATATCAACTTTGTTTTTTCAAAACGCAACTCAAATTTTTTTATTTAGAATCTTAATCTACATACAAAAATAAGCAACTTTCATATAAAACTTTTTTAAATTCGATTTCAATTTTAAAAGATATGTAACAAAATAAATTTTAAGAACCCATTTTTTAATATAGTACAAAAAAATATTTATTTTTATTAAAATGTATTTTTTAACATTATTAAACATTTTTAAATATGTTGGTTGAAAATAGTCAAATATAAACCAGTCGTTTACGTTTAGAAAAGCCTTTTTCGGTTTTGAGAACCGTTGTGGTTTTCGGTTTTAAAGACCGTTTTCGGTTTTAAAACCGGTTTTGAAATACCGGTTTTTAATACGTTTTCAGTTTTTAATACCGGTTTTTAATGTACTCTGTTTTTAATACCGGTTTTTAATACCGGTTTTTAATACCGGTTTTTAAATATTTGGTTAACCGGTTTTAACCGAAATCGGTTTTTTTAAAAACCGGTTAACCGGTTTTGTTTTTTTCCGGTTTTTGTCAGCCCTAATTTAAACTGCAAGCTGAGTTAACAGTCATCTGACATCTTGTCATTTATTGTTTATTATTATAAATTTTCAGTTTTAAGCCAAACTTACTGATGAAAACCACAATTCGCTATCTTGCGTCGTTTACTTTTTAATTTTAGACATTTTTTATTTCTTAAAAACGGTTTCGCAGCAACTTTGTATGCACATTGCTTTTTTGATTTATTTATTTATTTTTTTAAATTCTAAATTTAATTTAAATTTAAGAAATATATGTATTTCACTTTATATATGTGACAGCCGTTGCTTAACCTTAAAAATCGGTCAAGCTTCGGTGAACAACGGATGTAAGTCGTAATTTTGTAGGAGTAGTTTTAGCAGAGAGAAAAATGAGAGGAGCAACTACATGTAAATAAATTATTCGAAAGAGAGATAGCTGCTGGGCCTTCCTTGTCTGTCTTCAAGGAAGGCAAACACAGATGGCGCGTGAGTCGACTTTATCGTTTGCCCGCCAAATTCAAATTATATAGCTGTGCTATTTTTGCCCTTAATGTTAGGTACTTGTTTTTGTTTCCTATTAATATAAAATATTGGGGTTTAGTTTATTAATTACACACACTTAATTAAAAATGTCATTTATTTGGTTTTTATAAAGATTTTTCTTACAGATAACCATGTCAATATTACCTTAAATTATCTGTTGAGAAGCACAGATTTAATATATACACTGTGATCACTAATAAAAATCGATAAGTCCAATTAAAGGTAAAAAACCACGAAACACACAATAAATCACAGAAAATGTAAACAAACTGTCCGAACAAATCGGCCATTGAAAAATATCAAACACAAATATCGAATAACATTTCGGCGTGACTGGCTGCGGCAACGTTGTCAAGTTAAAAATATTCGATTCATGGTATATTTTCTTTCTCTTAATTAGATGCGAGGCAAAAAGGACATTAAAGTTTACATGCAGAAATTGTAAACAACTTGGCAACCAGGGCAAAGCGATGATTGCTCCATCTATGATATCCTGCCATAATGAAAGACAAAGATATATTTATTGGAACTTGCGTTAAACCAGAAAGAGATAAATACAATAGACAAATTGTTAGGACCAGTTACTCGTCTCATTGTTGTCTCTGGTTTTCGTTATCACTTGAAAACGGTTAGAGATAGACACCATACGAATCGTCGTGTATCAGTTACAAATAAAAGACAATAGAAGTCCAAGAAAGTAGTATTATAGATCTTTTTTAGATTTTTTAAAGATTTTCTGTAAACAATGTTTTTTCCTATGACCATTCGCATGGTTGCACTTTTCGGGGTAATTATACAAGTGCATCAAAATTATTGATAATTTTGTTTGAAAGCGTATTGTTTGAAACTACTATAGAGTTCATTTTCATATTTCGGCGAAAGAGCCCGACTCCGAAGGAGGAGTGTAATTTAGAGAGAAAATTACTCGAAGAAAGTGAAACTATCAAATAAGGGAATAATAATTTTCTAAACAATTTATTTAACAATACAACAAAAACTAATTATTAAAAAGACACAGTGCAAAAGTTATGAAATGCCAAACTGACATATTAAATAAACAAAGCTGTTGTTAGGATATGATTGTCAAATTCAATAATTAAAAACATGGAAGTGCAATTTTCGATTTCTACTATGCAATTATCACTGCAATCAAGCGATAATTGTCAAGTAGACAAATGGGTGAGTGTAATTTTCGCACTAAGTACAAAAAAATAAAAACAATTTAAAATTTGCATATTTCACATTTTTTATTAAACCAAATTAATTTTTGCCATTTATTGATTAAAAATAATAAGATATTTTGACGGCCCAGCCATCTGGATTAGTTTTATAAAGAGAGATAATAAAAATGTCAATAAATGTGATTAAAGCTGTTATAAACCAGTTTTATATGCTTCATTGAGATGCTACTTCGAGGAATGATGGATAGTATAAACCGATTTGTTTACTATGTCATTTTGGATGAGTGTTTCGCCAATAATACAATTTTTTATTACATATTTATATTATGAAAGTAGAAAATAAATAATAGTTTAAAAAAACTAAAAAAACACGCTTTTATATGCAACCGAACTAAAAATTAGAAAATAATTTTTCATTACAAAGAGTTTGTCACTTCAGAATAAAATCGTGGGGTGCATTTTACTATTTTTTCATAACTTTTCCCTCATAGATATTTGCAAATAGAATAATTATAACATTTAATATATTAAGCACCCCACGCTTTTATTCTGAAGTGACAAACTCTTTGTAATGAAAAATTATTTTCTAATTTTTAGTTCGGTTGCATATAAAAGCGTGTTTTTTAGTTTTTTAAACTATTATTTATTTTTCATTTTTAGTTCGATATATCAATTAGTTTTTAAAAATAAATGCTCCAGTTTATTCACTAAAAAGTTCCTTCGCCATTTTGTCAAGAGACACAGAGGATCTGTAAAGGAATTTATTTATCCTGGCGGTCCTAATCAGGATAATGGGATACTGTTTTTAAATTATTGCATTGTCATCGGTCCTTGATACGTGTGCAAAGTTTCAAAGAAATTAAATCGCTGGAAGTTGGTAAAAATTAGGCTCAAAGATTCCGTTACATAGATAGATAGATAGTTAGAACCCAAGTTAATAATAGCGTGTTAAAAATAGCTTTAGATTTAGTTCATTTTAATAATTTTACCATTTAATTATTTCCTTTTCGTTAATATTTAAATACATTTACGTAATATTTATTTAAAAAAGGTAATATTTCGATATAGCGGTTTTCGCTATTATAAGAGATTTTTGAAAAATTAATTTTCAGGGCGTTTCTGTAGGTCGATTATGACACAAATCTGTGTGCGCGTTTTCCAAAATCCATTTCTATAATTTATTATTAATAAAAACATATTTACGGGACGGTGGAGTGAACAGGGGTGCTGAGTGGGGACGAAACGTTACTACCAGTATCACCATTAATGGTGATACTGGTAGTAATATACAGGAGTAGAAGAAAAAGTACATATTTTTTTATTTAAGAACCCTGTATATTATTTTACCATTAAAAAGATCTTTAAATGAGCTTTAAGAAAATACCACATTAAGTACATCTAACTTTATTAGTTTCGGAAGTATGACCATCCAAATCAGGTATTTAGGTAATTTTTAAAGTACCGCCATTTTGTAATAGGTGAAGATATTGACTTCATATTCTAGGGTTATAAAGTACTCGTCAGGAGCTTTAAAATGATGTATCACTTGACCCGCCTTCTAATTTAAGAATTTTGGGGTGGTGGCCCTGGTGGTTAAGGGGTTAAAGGGGCGCCGTCCAATTTTTTGTAAAAACGTTCCCCCTCAATAAATATCTTGACGTGTTTCGGCGATTTTCTCAAATCTGTCTCGTTTCAAAGATAACTTGAGTGGAAAGTTTTTAAATGAACACCCTGTATAATAAATGCCAATTGCATATTTTTTAAAATACCACAAATTTAATAAATTATTAAAATAATAAGTTGGCCATTTTCCTTGCTTTGTGTATAATATTCATTAATAACACAAGGGTATAGATTAAAATCCCTAATACTAACAATTATGAACTTGACGAGACAGAAAATTAAGAAATATTTCACTTAAAGCTCTATTTTAGCAAAAAAGCCCACTTTAATTAAATGGCCGGATTTAAGATTTCATTAATTTTATGTTTGAGACGTAAGTAGCTTAAAGATAGTAGGTATATTCTTTTATGATTAAGTTAGGCTTATAAGCATTATAAGAAAAAGTCTACTTGTTTAAGAGTTAAAAACAAAAATGTAAACAAATCATCTTTTTTATATACCGGGTGTCAACGATTTTATTAGACAAACCATACATATATGAAAAGAGGTAGGTTTTTGCATATTTTTTACTTTTCAGTCAGTTTCGGTTTACCCGAAAACGGCTCCAATTATGAATTTTTAAATGGAACACCTTGTATATTTTTTTTTATCTTTGGACAATCCACGAAGGCTGGAAGGCTAAATACTAACGTACCGTGGGTGCCTTAAGCAGGGTAAGAGGAAGAGCAGAGATATCTGCTTCGCCCTGCGTTTGCTGAAGGGTACTATCGTCAGCATAACTATGAATGGGATTGGTTGTGGAAAAAGGAAAGGTCGTTGATGTAAAGAAGAAACAAAGTTGGTGCTAGTACTGAACCCAGGGGCACTCCGGCATTAATTTCGTGAAAGCTTGAAGAGTGGCCATCAACACTGACTGATATACGTCGATTAGAAAGATAACTAGAGAGCCAAGTACAGAGTTTATTGAAAGACCATAGGAGAGAAGTTTATTAAGAAGTGCGGCATGCCAGACCTGGTCAAAAGCTTTGGATATATCAAGAGCAACGATCTGTGACTCACCTAGAAACTCAAGAGACTTGTACCAGTTGTGTGAAACGAAGGAAAGAAGATCTGCTGTAGATCTCTTGTGACGAAATCCGTTATTGCCTGTCATGTAAAATTGTATGTTTTTCTAAATACCTAAGAATTTGCGAGTTAATGGATTTCTCCATTACTTTACAAAGCATTGAGAGGAGTGAAATGGGTCTATAGTTGGATGGAAGAGATTTAGATCCTTTCTTGGGAATAGGCTGGACACGTGCAGCTCTCCAGCTGTCTGGAAAAATACTCGTGTCATAAGAAATTCGAAAGAGCCTGGTTAAAATAGGTGCAAGTTCAGGAGCACATTTTTTTAAAACGCTGGTATTCCATCTAGCCCAGACGATTTCTTGGTGTTAAGAGAAGAAAGGATACGCTTAATGTGTTTTACCTTAAAAATAATATTGGGCATTTTGTGAGGAACTGGGGAAATAGTTGGAATTGGATGATTGACAGGTGGGTGAAGGGTTGAATTGGCAGCCAATTGTTTAGCAAATAGTTCGGCCTTTCCTTTAGATGTAGAAATAATTTCATCTTGCAAAGTTAATGGTGGAAAAGAACTGGTACAGAAATTTCTACTGATGTTTTTGGCAAAGGACCAGAAGGATTTGCTGCCATTTGAGCAAGAAAGTACTTTGTTTTTTATACGGTTATCAAAGGAGTCTTTGGCTTCTAAGATTGTTTGGTGGTAGTGGTTTCTTGCTTCAATGCTGGCCTGTCGGTTTTCTGGACTAGGATCCTGTAGAAACTTCTTGTGAGCCTGAACTTTTAAAATTCTAGCTTTGTCACATGTTTTAGTGAATCAAGAATTGTGATTAGAGGGTTTGATGGTTTTCTTGGTGTGAGGTACATAGGTTTCAACGCCCAATAAAATTGACTCGGTCAGTTGCTTACAGATTTCGGAAGACTCTTGGGAAGAAAAGCAGATAGTGTCCCAAGGATACGTGGCGAAAAAGTCCCTAAGGCCATCCCAGTCGGCTGAGTTGTACTGCCCTAAGGTGCGTGGTGGCAGGGATTCATTTACCTCAGGATGTACAGAGTAAGATACCGTAATCAAGCCATGATCTGAGCGACCTAGCTTGTAGAAATCTCGGTCTCGTGGCTGTTTCACCGACCCATGTGCGGAGTGCCTTAATCATCTTTGAAACATAAATAACAAATAATTAAAAATAATATTATCTCCTTAGAACAAACCAATTAAAAGCAATCAACCACAATACGCATATGCTTATTAATTATGCATAAAATAATTCTCCCCCAAACAAAACCAAACCGAAAGTTTTATTTCTTTATATATATATTTATTAATAATTAATCGAATTATCCCCCGAACGCAGTAATCAAGCCATGATCTGAGCGACCTAGAGGGGCAGTAACAGACGCTTCATAGAGTTCAGGGTTAGAAGTAAGAAAAAGATCTAAGGGGTTTGAGCTATAATTTGGCAATCTAGGAAAGTAGGTAGGAGTCATAATAATGTTGGTAAGAGAATTACTGACTGCGAAGATTTCGGCTGCTCTGCCTTGAGAATTAGTTTTTGAAGAGCCTAGCCAGTCCTTATTATGGACATTGAAATCGCCAAGCACGATTACTTCGGCCATTGGAAACTGGGAAATATTTTATCATTTTTGGATTTCTGAGACAATTCTTAACTAAAATCTGACATTTTAAGATATATTTAAACCTATTTGATTTTTTAAGAGCTATTTTAAATATTGCATCTGCCATGCCATAATTATTTGATAACATGCAAAAATTATAATTAAATTAATAATAAACCTGTTTAATAAATATATGTATACAGACTGTCCACAGATAGGGTTAACAAGAGGAAAAATGGTCCAAAAATTTTATTTTTCGAAAAAAGTAATTTCTCATAAAAATTTTTGCTTGTTAAAAATAGGATTCACGAAGAGAAAATGTTGATTTTGTATACAAGATCCGCAAAAACTTGATAAACATGATTTTTATCAAAGAGTAAACTACTACTTTTATTTTATATTTTTATGCAAAATGCCGTTAGCAAAATTTATTTAGAATAATATTTGTAGTCGACAAAAATAACATTACAAAATTAAACGCCATAATTTGGCGAAAACGACAAAAATCACATTCATTTACGGCTGAAAAATTGTGTTGTATAGGAATTTGAGGAAAGCAGGTACTTTAAAAGCAAATTATGAGAGTTTTTTAGATCATTTTATTATAAAAATTTAAAATAATTAATTTTTGATAACTTCAAAATCAGTTTCATGTAACTTTTTGATACCCCTGAAACATTAATAAGAGTATTTAAAATGCTAATTTTAATAAATCTTTTAAATAATATTTTGCTTCGGGAAATATCAACATTTTCTCTCCGTGAATCATATTCTTTTACAAGCAAAATTTTTTATAAGTTATGATAATTTTTCGAAAAAAATTTTTGGTCCATTTGTCTTCCTGTTAAACCCATCCGAGGACAGTATATTTTAAAAAAAAGCTATAGCCAGTGAAAAAATTTTCACTCTTCAATCTGTAGATAAGATAATTTTTTGTTAAATGACACTGTACCATTTCTCAAAAACTGATCTTCCAAAAACGGTCTGTTCGAATAATATGTTCGAAAAACTGTCCTGCAAAAATTTGTCCTTTGAAAAATTGTCATTAGTAGTGTATCTATAGCCACCGCGGCTTCAAAAAGCTTGGATTTCTTTTCCGAGCCAAAAAGTATTTTTCCCCTTCCAATTTATACACTTTGTATGTGTCCCAAATTCGACCATCTCTGGAATATTGTTCTCATGTGTGGGGAATGGCATCCCCTACAACCCTCAGCATTCTTGATGCCATTCAAAGAAGGGCTATTCGTCCGGATCCTTTACTTACTCAAAGACTTCCTTCTCTTGCCCATCGTCGAGCTGTGGGAGATCTATCGCTCTTCTATAGATACTTTTGCGGCTTCCGCTCCGACGAATTATCCAGTATAGTTCCTCCCTTGGAATATTGTTCCTATATCTGGGGCATGGCGTCCCCCACAACCCTAAGCATTCTTGATTCTATTCAAAGAAGAGCTATTCGTCTCATTAATGATCCTTCACTTACAGAAAGGCTTTCCTCTCTTGCCCATCGTCGGGCTGTGGGGATTTATCGCTTTTTATAGGTACTTCCATGGCTTTTGCTCTGAAGAATTGTCCAATATAGTTCCTCCACTCACGGTTCCCAACAGAGAAACTCGTGGTTCCGCGCGTATGCATTCTTATACGGTTCAATTGGACAGGCCCCGAACTTCCCATTTCGTTCGTTCTTTTATCCCTAGAGTTTCTAGACTGTGGAACCTACTGCCAGCGGAGGTCTTTCCTTCCCCCAAATCTTCAAGTGTTTAAGTCCCGTGTCAACAAACTCCCTCTTACCTCGCTTAAGACACCCACGGTACGTTAGTATTTAGGCTTTCAGCCTTCGTGGATTGTCCAAAGATAAAAAAAAAGAACAGTCGTAAATTCCGTTTTTATATTTTCTCTTAAGGATCCAACGATAATAAAATTATGTAAAAGTTTCAATACTTGACAATAAACAAATAATGTTTAATAAAATATATCCATTTTGTTATAGATTACCAGTGCCTTGGTTGCTATATGGCATCATCTACCGAAAGCCTGTTGAAGTAAACTCTACGGGCATGGTATGTTCCATAACCATCCTCTTCATGATGCTGTTGTTCGTGATCTTGTCCATCGCGTTGTTCCGGTGGCGAATGAACAAGGTAAATATTATTATACAGGGTTAGTAGAAGAACCCGGAATGGTGGAAATGAACCAAATTTTGGGTAAAGGGGTAACGAACATGGAAAATAGGTTAACAGGGTTGAACAGGGTCAGCTCGCTATACCCCGGGACTAGGGCCATAGCGGTCCCATTCTTTCTAGACAGGTTTTGGCATATACCGAACAAGAAAGACCATTGAATAAATGAAACCGCCTAACTAATAAAAGCATATCTTCAATAAAAAAAACATTTTTTTATTTTCAGGGTCTCGGCTTCACGATGTTCTTGCTGTACTTCGTCTTTGTAGCGGTGTCGCTCATGTTCGAATACGAATGGATCATGTGTCCGGTGTAAAGTAAGGACAAGTCCCGTTGTTTCCGACTTAAAAGACTTATATAATGTAATCATAGTTAGTTAAAGGTGATAAAATGGCAAGTTTTAAGTTAAATACGTGTTTGTTAATAATAAATAAAATAAATATGATTTTTAATCAACGCTTTTACTTAATTTTTTTATTTATATCATAATTTATTAGTTTTTGATTATTTTTTCTTTTTTTAAATAAATCTTATGACAATCTGATAACAAAAAGTATATGGGTAAATACATTAAATTATTAGTTTATAATGAGGCAGTTGTGGTTCCAATTTTCTGGTTGAAATTTGGCCCATTACTTAGTGACCACCCTGTATAAAAAAACAATAAAAAATTTCAAATTTATTGTTGTTGGTAATTTAATAGTTCTATAAACAAAGTATTTATTATTATAAATGAAATTAAAAAGATAATAATCAAAATACAGATTTAAATATTAATATTAAAAGCTGAATTTTTATAAATTTAAAATATTTTTAATAGTATATTTCAAATACAAAATGGTAAATAAGTAATGTTAAGATGTAAAACAAAAACTTAGGTATGGAATATTGTACTATTATTTTATTATATTACTTTTTTTATAAATTTAAAATATATTTAGAAGTATATTTTAAATACAAAAAGTTAAATGAGTAATGTTAAAGTTTAAAACAAAAATTGTACTATTATTTTATTATAATAAAATTTGGTATTTTATCACCTTTAATTAAAAACCAATCTCAAGTTATAGTGTTTTATAAAACGACGACTAAGATTTTTATAAAGTGAATAGCGAGTGTTTTTTTCTTCCTCGGGTTCACTAACATATCAAAGGTTTTAGATATTCAGTAGTGTTATGTTTGGTTTAGTTAATATAATTGTAGGGGAACAAGGAGAAAGTATGCGAAACAGTAAAAAACTATTTTTTACCATTAATGCACAAGTTTTTAATAAAACAAATAATTTAGAAGCTTTTCAAAAAATTTTACAGGGTTACACGAAATTAGGAAAAAATGGATTTTGTTGTACAGAGTTTTATTTATATTTAGCCACCCACTTTTAACTTTAACCAAGAAGGGTAGAAAAAAACGTCTTGTATAAAAGTTGTATACTTTTTCATCTATTATCTTTTGAGCATAACAAAAGAAACAATAGCACATCAGAAACCCAAGAAAAATGAAAAGGTAAACTTATTTTTAATGGAACATCTTATATATTATGTCACTATTAAAAAGGTCTTTTTAAAAGCTTTATAAAAATACCACATTTAATAATCTATCTTTAATAGTTTTCTGAATATGACTACCTAAACTTGAAAAACAGTTGGTATATTCCCCCTAATATTAATATAATAGAAATTACATTCCGACGTTTTATTCCATCTTCCTTGATTATAGTTAAAAATGGGTGACAAAATATAAATGTCAACCCTGTACTTCTAAAAATTTTTATTATGCCTCGAAAAATACTCCCAAGAGGGCTAGAACCCTCCTAAGATAGGGTACTAACTTCACGATACCCTGTATAATATTGACATAATTTAGTTAAAGATTTATTTTACAGTGACGTATCTCAAATATTTTTGTTTATAAATCGCATACATTTTAGTTGTTTCAGCATGTAAACTAACTTTACTATAAATAATTTAGACTTATTGTATTCTAGCTATATTTATTTGATATGGTCATAGACTTAATACATATATTCTTTTGTCTGTGACATAAAATAATGCTCTAATTCAAGACGTATTACTTTTTAATCTCGTAACAATCGTACAAAAAATACTCAAAAATAAAATGTTTTAATTTATTATAACCAATACTGGGTATTTCCTAAATGAGACAAGGAAGGTGCTACGAAGTTTTAAATTATGCTGAATAATTTGTATTGATTTTTTAAGTTTACAATTTATTAAAAATTTTTGAAAAAATATCAACTAAAATGTATGTATGAAAGCAATTTTAAAGTTTATTAGTAGATATATGTATTTGGTTACCTAGTAACATTTTATAAAGAACTTGTTATAATTTATGAAACACCCAGTAAATTTTACTATTAAACTTATTATTTTGTCGAAAGTACAAAATTCTACGGGCACTTGTTATTTATCCGTCACACAAACATTACAAAACGCGCTTTGAAATTTTTAAGACTTATTTTCTGAACCTGAGAAAGTATAGATTATTATTATTATTTGTCAAGGTTATAAGCACAAATATTACTTCCATTAAAAATTACTGTGTATTTAGTATAAATTTGCAAATTATATAATTTTAAAAATGAATTAAGTGTTAGTATACCGTGTACCTCAATTTGCAGTGGTACTTCACAAAAACAAATAAAAATAAAAAAATTGAAAATGTTTCATATTTTTACATATAAATTCACAAAATGGCAAAAAAATAGATCAAAAGAGAAATAAGTCCTTAGGAAAATAAATGGGATTTGATGAAAGCAATTTTACACAGATATTATTGGGCGTTTATGGAACTTTTTTTTATGAAAAGGTTTGAGTTTATAACAATTTAAAATTAAATTTAGTATTCAAATATTTAAATAGTTGTTTATTGACATTTACCAATAGTATGTTCAAAATAAAAATTTTAATCAAGATCTTGTTATCTAGCTTAAATTTTTTGAAAGAGTCATTTTTGTTAAAGATCACTTTTGATAGATATTATTGTTGACACATAGTATTTTTGACCAATAGGTCGAGGTCGAGATTTCTTAAAATAAAATGACCTAAAGTTTTTCTTTATAAATACTTCTACATTGTCCAAAACCTAAACGGCAAATAATGTTATTTGTACTTAAGAGTAAAGTACCTGCATTTTTAATAACGTCGCAAAGTATAATTAAAAAAAAATAAAAAATTTCCACGACCGGAAATGCTGTTTTTTTAATCGGTAACATGAAGTTAAAGTACTCCATTCTAGTACACTACACAAAGCGTTAAAAAAGTAACTTTTTTAACACTTCAAAGCTTTTTTTCACCCTTTAAATTAGTGTTTTGTTTCAATGCCTACTCCAATAAACTGAAATATTAATTTATGCAATGTACAGTAAACGCGACATCAACTGAACCAAATGGTCAAGTTACCTTTTTTTTTTTCGTTTTTATTTCTTTTAGTTCATGTGTCACTAGTTTTTAAATTTGACAGTTTGCAAATAAATTTAATAAAAATTATTAGTAATAATGAATTTGGATGACTAAGAAATTGAAAAGGAATTTATACTGTTTTAGTATAATTTCTACAAAAAGTAAGTACGTACAATATTTTAAATTAAATAATAAATGCATAGTTCCGAAGAGGATAATTGTCTCTTAAAAAATAAGGAGGCTATGATTTTTTTGTTGCAATATAATGGCTGTTCTGCAGAAATTAAAATTAATAAGTTTAGATAAATAAAACGTGTATAAAATGGTATTTTGGGAAATTCTCATACGGTCGTGGAAAAAATATAGTATGTAACACATGCATAAAGTGTCTTTTTTTACTCATGGATTTGCCGCACTCGCCTACGGCTCTTGCTGTCAAACTGCCCCTTAGTAAAAAAGTATAACTTTATTTTTTTATCTTTATGACATCTCACGAAGGCTTATGCCTAAATAACATTGTACCGTGAGTGCCGGGTTACTGGATGTTTAACCCATTATTGTCGTGTTCCGTCAACGTTATCCAAGCACTGAAACATGCAGTTTTTGCATTTCACAGCACCTTTTAGACAACGCGGTAGTGCCACCACGGACGTTATTTTTAAATAACTACTACCTAGAAATGGCAGAATACTACACAGTGGTTTGCCATTGCCAACTGTGAGGTGACGAGCAATGAAAATCCGATGTCCGACACCTCGTAGATAACTCAATTTGATATCCGATGGTTGTTTTAGGTTATGGATCATGCAGAACTTTTCATAAAAAATAACTTTTTTTAATTAATTATAAATGTTTTTCACAAGTAAATACAATGTTTACTTTTAAAGCAGTTTCTTACTAATATTAAATAAAATGTCACTAAGTGAATGCATACCAAGAAATTTTATTCCTGGTTTGATATATCTACAAATACGACTTAATAATCAAAGAAATTCATAATTTAAAGTTATATGATATGCACAGAACCTTGTTTTTTAAAGGAAAAACTAGAAATATCCCCGACCAGATAGCAATAAAAAACAAAACTTAATTAATTTTTTTAGTAGGGGAGATTTCATACTAAGAAATGCAAAACGAAATAGCCGACGAGTGTTTCTTTTTTACTTTAATACTTAGTAGTTTAATAGTGAAGTTTAGAATTTTTTAATAAGAAATACCTAATAAGTGTAGAGGGCAGCGGAAGATGTAATTTATAATTATTAATGGACATCTAGAATTTAATCGTTTAACTTTTAAATCGGTTAGAATGTATGTGTGAACTATGTATTTTAAAAGATCAACGGATTATTTATTACTAATAAACACTGAAAAAGTTTTTCAAAATGTTCAATGGCATCAGAAAAGGTCTTTAAACAAAATTTAGAATGGTACCAGAAATATTATAAAAAAAATGATTATGGTTTTAAACTTTAATAACATTAATTTAGGAGAGCAAAAACGTAAATATCGGACATTTTACATCGTTAGCTCTATATAAATTACCTTTATTCTAAAGTAACCCATCTTTCATAATTTATCATAAAAATAAAGATTAGGCAGGCAGCAACAATTGTTTTTTTTCCAAAATAAAAACAAATAACATTTAAAAACAATAGTTTATAAAAACCCTAATTAAATATATGAATTTTATTTCTAACAATTTTTATGTGCAGATAAATATGAAACTTAAATTTTATTCTAATATTTACATTGAAATTTTTTACCTTTTAAGTGTAAAGTTAAAATCTTTATTCTCCGCGGCGATGTTTAGAAAAACAACTCATGAATAAAGGAAATAAATAAACACATTTATGTTTTACCCATCTATTATTGATCTGTAATACCTTAGAAACGGAATATGTTATGGTAGCAATAATACCTGCTATCACACCTAGGGCATTATAAGCGGGCATTATGATAATGCCCGCTTATAATGCCCTAATGCGCTAATATGGAAATTTTATTGCTTATCCAATTTTATTTCTCTCACAATAAAGATCAAGTTTATACAAAAATAATTTTTCTTTAAACAATACTAAAAATTAAACTTTATTTCCAAAATAAAAAGTACAATTCTGAAATGTCCCGGAAAATGTAGCTGATCCCACTATAGAATGGTCGGTGTTTTTTGAGATGGTGGCAGCGGTGGTAGCACTAACGCTATTTTGTATAGAAGATTAGTCCATTAATAAATTTTAATATTTGTTCTCCTTGTCTATGTGTCTATGTCTATATTTTCATAGACCATCAACGTAGACCTTAGGGTGGAATACTTGGTCCAGAGAGAGTTCGGACTGTATTTTTCCGACTAAAAATAATAAAGTTTTTAAACATATGTATTAAAATAAAATCAATAACTTACCAGTTCATGAAAATATGCCATTAAAACGGTTTCGGTTATTTGAAGAATTGCGTTCGCATCTTTCCAAATACCAAATATGCCATACTCTCGATCATACTGTTGCCTTGATTTAACTGGCAAAAGATTTTCGGTCGCTTTTATGGCCTTTTCTCTTATATTTTGTGGAATTTCTTCCATTTTGAGCAAATCGTTAAATAAAAAATGCCAACTGACTAACTGATAGAAACATCAAAGTCAAACTTAACACCAGTCATTATCTACTTACGTATACAGGTACAGGTGCAACTTATTTTTTATATTGCGAATAAATAATGTAATTAGTCATTGGAAAACTCTTTTTGGGTAAAACATAAAGCATTATATGCACCACGGGCTTTACTGGAGTATAATGCCCATCAGGTCGAAATCTAGCCCTCGGGCTATTTCGACCTTCAGGGCATTATAGTCCTAGTAACGCCCTTGATACATAAAAAGCTATTAAACAGTACCTTTTGGAAAAAATATATATATATTTTTTGGCCCGGTTTAGTGTTTATCGATTTTTCAGAGTACGAGTTTTTTACTAACGCTCAATAAAAAGAAAAGTTAAGCAATTAAATTCTAGATAAGCCGTAAAATAAACTTCCCGAAATAAGTTGCGCGTGAAAATGATAGAAAATATCTATAGTTGAAATATACATATCTAGATGTAGATACTAACCTAGCAATTAGTAGGATATGAATAAATTTAAAATGTAGAAAGCAAATACTGTAAATATAGTTAAAATGTTGGGCACTTAGATCTTATGGATCTTTGCTAATAAGTGCCTATTGTTACTTTGTTTTACACTATGTGATAAGATTAAATTATATAAAGGCAGCGTGTTAAATAAAAACAAATAAATAATTATTTTGCAAATGGGTATATACCATATTTTTTTAATAAACCACAATTAAAACCTATATTTAGTATAGGTTATTTAGATTACAGCAGTTTTATTGTAAAGGTACCTCACAATCTCTTGGGGGTGTATACAGTGTGTATAAATATCTTCGCCCTTCATACAAAAGAATTCTTAAAGAAAAATTTTACACTTATTTTTAGTAAATATACAAGGTGTTTTAAAAATGGTATTTTAATTGTCATCAAGTAGGTTTATTTTTAATGGAGCACCATGTATATTTTGTCAAATTTTTTAATTTTTGCGGTAGAAGCTTTTGAGACCCTATACTCCGATGAGGGTAACTTTAAGGAAAAAATATATGAAGAATATTATTTTGACCACTTCTATACGCTTCCGAGAAATTGGGAGGTACTTACCATACACTCTGTATAATTGATTTTATTTAAATGTAATTGTTTTAAAGTCCTGGCTTTCTCCTGTAAAAAGTATAAGATATCAAGTCAAATTATCATTTTTTGTATTAAAAATCAAAATTTTAAAAAGGTTTACACAAATTATTAAATCAAAATTTGGTAATTTTCTAAAAACCTGCGGCAACTCCGATTTTGACAAAATTTGATATAAGTTTTTTGGGGCGCTGATCACGAATCTGAAGGAATTTTTGGCGGAAACGTTTCGTTCTTGAGGTATTCATCATCAGACATGAAATTTAAACTAATCCTATTTTTACAATATTCCCCCTTCTTTTTGCACACAATTCTTGATTTAAAGCTAAAGTGGCACACAATATTTGATTTTCAGCTTTAAAAACCCCATTTTTATACGTAGTTTACATTATTTTTGCATTAAATTGCATAGCTATACTTTGAATCATCTTAATCCCAGTGTGCCATGACGCCCTATATGTATGTATGGTTGCCGCGTTATCAAAGAAAAGCCACGTAATTTAATGCAAAAATAATGTAAAAACGTAGGAAAACGGGGTTTTAAAAGTTGAAAATCAAATATTTGTGACACTTTAGCTTAAAATTAAGAATTGTGTGCAAAAAGAAGGTAGTGAAAATAAGCTTAGTTCAAATTTGAACTTTGATGATGAATATCTTAAGAACAAAACGTTTCCGCCAAAAAATCTTGCAGATTCGTGATCAGCGCCCCAAAAACCCCCGTATACCAAATTTCGTTATAGTCGGAGTTGCCGCAGGTTTCTAGAAAATTACCCAAAATTTATTTAGTGCTATTTTAATAATAGAAAAACATAATAGTAATATTTAATTGTATTTAATTATATTTTTATTTAATTAAAATATTATTTGTTTTCTTAGTGTCAATTATCCATTTGCAAAAGATTAGTAAGTAAATTGCACTTGGTTGTAATAGATTATAAATAAAAAAAAATAGAAATCACCAACGTGTCATATAATATAAAATAATTAATTTGTTTGATCAGGTAGCTAATTAACAACAACTATTATAGTCAAACGTAAAAACATAAATCAATGTATAATAAAAATAATGTATGCAAATTTATCTTTACACACAAGTTTTTCAGTTTTAAGCAGTATTCTCGATTCAGATTAAAAAAACAATGTTGCAACACGGTCAATCAGCTAATAGAAATGGGTATGTACAGGGTTTTTGTTTATATTTTGCCACCTACTTTTAACTATAAGCAAGAAGGATAAAAAAACGCCCTGTTTAAAATTTTATACTTTTTCATCTATTATCTTTTGAGCACAAAAAAGAAACAAATGAACACAAAAACTCATGAAAAATGTAGGATTAAACTTTTTTAAATGAAGCACCCTGTATATTATATTATTATTAAAAAGGTATTTGTAAAAGCTTTACAAATATACCACATTTGATATATCTATCTCTAATAGTTTTCAAAGTATGACCACTTTAAACTGAAAAATAGTAGATTTATTAGAGTAGATTATACGAGGCATGTTTTTAAAGTAAGTACCGTTTTAAAATTACGCCGCTGCAGCGCTGCGGTCGCCGTCTAGCCACAGACGCCATTATGGAACCATCCGAGCAAGTCTACATCTGTTTGCGTGATTTTAAAATGCCTCCACCTATTGAGGATTCCGCCGACTGCGAAGTGCGTTCTGTAATACAATTTATCTTTTAACATTCATCGTCAAATCAGTGAAGTGTATGGTGAAAAAAACATTATGAGTGATGGAATGGTGCGGAAAGTTAGAGCCTTTTTGAGACATCATCAAATCATCAGTAATGAGTGAAGGTTTCTAAAGACCCTAACCCATTTCCGCACCATTCCATCACTCATAACGTTTTCACCATACATTTCACTGATTTGGCGATGAATGTTAACTGATTTGAAGCCTTGAACACAGAGAAACCGTATTACAGCACGCGCGACGCAGTCGGCGGGACTCTCAATAGTTGGAGGCGTTTTAAAATCATGCAAACAGATTCTATTCCATTCTATTTCTTTCTTGGTTTTGGTCCCTTCAGGTCCAATCCACCAGCTCTCCCCTTCCGGACTATGCTTTCCGGGGCTTCGTCAGCGGAAAATCTGGATAATCGAGCTCGTAGGCTCCCAGAAATTCCAAAACGAAATCAAAAATAATTCTACAATCGATGAAATGCATAAATTGTCGGCTGTCAAACCAAGAGCTGCTACTGGTGTTACGTATAACCTTCACTTTCACTACTGAAAGTTCCCATAGCACGCCCATCTATTAACCGCCATTTGAGAAATACCTCGTGTTCACTACCAAACAGGATACCATTAGCTTATAGGAATCTTCACGCACAGCGCTTAGCTCCAGAAGAAAGATCCCGTTAATTTAGCGTGAATCTTTCCTTGATCCCCGAAGGTAAAAACGTCCGTACGGCACCTCTAACCGCCACCCCGGGAAGAACATTGTAGTCCTCTACGCACATCTGCACTGTCCGGAGGTCAAACAAAGAGTCCTCCATGCAAACAGATGTACTCTCGATCGGATGGTTTCGTAATGGCGTCTGTGGCCTCCCCACGGATGTACTTACTTTAAAAACATGTCTCGTACCTACCCACGGCACGAAGCTGTAGATGTAATAAAAATTATACTTCATTTTCTTGATTTTTTAATGTTCATCTATTTCTTTTTTGTACTCAAAAGATAAAAGATAAAAAAGTATGGAACTTTTATACGGGACGTTTTTTCTATCGTCCACAGTTATAGATAGTTAAAAGTAGGTGGCAAGATATAAATGAAAACCCTGTACATTTTCCTTCATTGCAAATTTTTAACGAAACTCATGATAACAAACACTGAACACAAGTTGTGGACTAACTTTTTTATTGCATTTATCAAATAAATTATAAAAAATATTTAAAAAATACGATTCTAGCTTTTAATTTTATAGTGCCCGGAAACGTTTAAAAAGTATCCTATAGAGACGCTTAATTTGAATTCTCAAATATAATTAATAAGTTAAACACAAGCTTGCTATGTGTTTGATTTACCAAATTATTTAAGTCACCATAATAAAACTTTTATAGGACTTGTTTGTACAGATATAATTTTGCAAATTTACGAAACTTTGTCAAAATGTCCAATCCATATAAACTTAGACAATTGTAGCTTTTTAATAAAAGGCATTGTTATGAGAATCAGCCATTATTTTGTAACGTTTTTATTTTATAGATATTTACAGTTGTTATTGTAAATTTTAGATATTTCACAATGGTTTCTTTCGTACAAATATCAGTTCGTTTTAGTAAATGGCAAATCGCTTACAAAAATGTAATAAACATATTTTAATTAGAAAGAAATTAAATGCACATGATAGATTTTTTTATATTTTTGTTTTCAGATATGTTACTGTTTATATTTACATCACTAGCTGTACGACCCTGTATTTATATCCAGAACTTATTTTTAAACTAATATATTTTATTTTGAAAAACCTGTCTAATAAAACTTGGAATATTAATTTTTTTCTATGTATTTTTTTGTTATTGAAAATAAATTTAAAATCGAAAAAAATTGTATGGTTTTAAAATCAAATCATTTATAAGATGTAATATTTGAAACGCGTTGTTTCAATTTAAATATTTTAAAATTTTACTCCATATTCTTTACTTAAAACTGTTTTTGTTTTATAAAAATGACACATTCATGTTTATTAAACGCACGTGTATAAACTATAACTGTAACAAAAATAAATAGTAGAACACTTTTAAAACCTTGTTAGAGGGGACTACCACGAATATTCATACCTCCATATACAGCATGAGCTGAACGGTTTCGTTCATCGGCAATGCGTGGAAAGAAGTCGATCTAAATACCAGTAACAAAGAACGAATTCACGTAAAACGCAAGGAGACACACGCATCTCCCACTTTCATCATTTCAACCGATATCGCTGATAAATCACGCCCAGTGCTTTGATAGTGAATATTACAGGTTTATTTTTATTTAATTTTTTTCGTGTAGCTACGGAGAACGCATCAAGGTTAGCCCTAAATTCAAATATGATTACGTTCTTTTGGCTCATCAGGGTATGCAAAAATATTGTCCAACGACTTCTTTGGCACTATCCGTACGAAAATACCATTTAATAATATAAATTTTTGTTCAGTAGTATATATTTTTATTTTAACTATTGTATCTGTTTACCAGCAAAGGTTTGGAGTGTAATAAGAAGTCGTGAGAAATGCGTACATATTAAAACAAATTCTGTGACGTGCAGTGAGAGACGGGGCATCAGTCCCACTTTGTCGATGCTTTACTCGCCAATGTACCATATCAGATAGCTTAACCTGTATATGGAAGCGGCGCTTTAACACAGCCTGTCAATATCAAAAAATGTTTCGGGTGTCGGATTGGGAAACGCGTCACTTTTTTGTCGGACAAGTTTACCACAATGTTTTACTTTACAATTTTTAAAAATTGTGCCAAAATCGTAATTGTTACAGTCACGAAATTATAAGGTCCATTGATGTTTGATGTGATGAGTGATGTTTTGGGTATCGGATTGCGCGGGTTTCGTGGTTGTAAATCTTAAGATTTTTGGAACAATTTTTAAAAATTGCATGTAGAACATTGTGGTGAACTAATGCGACAAAAAGTGACTTATTTGCTCAGTCCGACACTTGCAACATTTGACATTGACAGGCTGGATTAAAGCGCCTCTTCAATAGGGCGGTATGAATATTTGTGGTAGACTTGTCAAAAGAATCCCCCTAAAAGGTTTTAAAAGTTAAGTTAATTTCATTACTTGCCTATGGACTACAATACATTCTTATCAGAAAAATATACTGGTTTTAAATATAATAATTTCTCATTTTGTCAATCTATATCTTAAAAAGTTTACCCTTCTAAAAAAATGTGTATTAAAATATTTTAGTATTTTATTAGACAGGTATTATAAGCTCCACTAATAAGAATATCTTTTAGTGTTTACAAAAATCTGCAATATTTATTCTTAGGGCATAAATACTTATCTTAGTGATTAAATATCAAAATACTTGCCCCATCATTTACTAATTAATAGCCTTTTACAATATGTTGCTCATATTGAGCAGTGTAAATTTTGTAAAAATGCGCGCTGTACTTAGAAAAACATTCGGTTGTTCTTGTTTCATTGTAGAAGTTGTCTGTTAAAATAAATATAATAAAACCTATACAGTTACAAACAAGGGCAGGTTAAGGTACGGGTTACAATTTGTAATATTACATACATATATTAAATATCACGCTTTGTATTACACCCTTAGACTTCAAGAAGTATTATTCATGCGCATATCCAATTAAAAAAGTGTGTATCAAAACCAATCGAATTGTGAAAATAATTACCAGTACAAAAAATGTGTGTCGAAAGATATGAAATTGTGAAAATGCGTCGAACTTGGAAATACGTATATCAGTCAAAAAATGTTTTTTTAAAAACGCTATTGTGAAAATATCATTCATAATAATAAGAAAAAATTTAAGCTGTCTTTAAGCATTAAACAGTTTTTTTCTTCTATTTTGTTTTTTAAGTTGATTTTGCTACTTTTTCAAATACAAATATTCCCATACATATTTTTTAAAGAAATTGGATGAGCTATAAAAAGGTCTCTTAGCATTTTTTAATAAATTTACTCCTTCTAAAGTTAATTTAACGCAAAAAATTCCACAAACTAGTTTTGGATTCAACTTCAACGTCAAATAACTTTTGAAGGAACGAATTTATTGAAAAAAGTTAAAAGACCCTTAATAAATTTTCCAAAAAAGAAGAAATTATAATTTATTTAATTATTGATATTTGCAGTAATGGCAAAAATTTAAACTAAAGAAAGAAAATAGAAACAAATAAGTTTAATATACAAATTTAAAAAAAAACATTTTTTTTTAACATCTTTGATTCTACGGAATAAAAACACAGAAGAACACTGTATTACTTTTTGTAATATTAGAAATTACACAAAACCTCTACCAGTTAATAAAAAATAAGCTAAAACCATTTGAATACCATAAAACAATCTTTCACTTAATCGAAAATAATCAAAATTGATTGCGCACAATGAATAATACTTCTAAACCCCTTTAAAACGCTTTGTGATTGGATAGTTATATTGTGGTAAATAAAAGTAAATAATTTAAATAAACGTATCATTTGCACCAATGTTAAGTGATAAAACTAAAGTTAAGAAAAGAAAAAATAAAATATTGTAACTGAAAAACTAGTCCAGTAGATTAGGCGTTATACATTATTAAATAATAAACCTTTTTTTCTGCTTATAATAACTTTACATGTAACTTTTAAAATATCCATGTACAAAGCTCGAGAAGTGTGCCCCATTTTAATAGTTTTACCTAATATTTTAAATCTTTATATAATAATTTAAACAAAAAAAATACTTTTAAACATGATACATTTTTACAGGGTGATACAGAAAGTAGTAAAGAATATTTCAAGACAGATACGACATCTAAAAATGTGGGAAAAATTTATATAACCTCGATCTGAGGACACTCCTTTTCCATAATTGGGGTGTTTAAACTATTTAATATGTTATTTTACACCCCCACTAAAAAGTTTCCACTTACCAAAATTCTGTATCACCCTGTATGCAACATTAAAGAAATATATGGCCTAGGTTAAACCTTTGGTACTAATCCTCTTAAAAAGTGTTAATTAATCTTATAAAGTGTTATCAAAGTGCAGTAGACTGAAATTTAATTTTAAGGCGATTTTACCTTTGTTTTTTACTTCACTCTGTATATGAAAGGAAATTTTAAAAACACGGGGCGCCTTTACTACCCATATTATCTTAACTCCTTTTTAGAAAATTTAGATTTCTTTGTAAGCTACCATTTTCAAAGATGTTACCTACTACTAGTTATTCATTGTTAGCCAAAAATGATATACAAGTTTTTATTGAGATTTTAAAAACATATCTTGGTACTTATAATTATATAAAAAATTATATACAGGGTGACTCTTAACATATATGCATACACTTGGAAAATTATTGCTAAGACCAACATTGACTTGTAACAGGAAAAAAGTTAGTAAAATATTTTTAGTTTGGGATATAATCGATTATTTCAAATAAAAAAACAACGTAAATTCCAAGGGCAACTATAACGATATTTTTTCTCATTATTAGTTATTATTAGTGCTCAGAATTAACGGTTATTTTTATTTATATAATAATTGATTATCTTCCTACATAAGTAAAAATATTACATTTTATGGTTTATTACGTTTGAACAAAATATTATTTGGCTTTTATCCAGAATAAAATAAACATTTCAAAAGAAAATTAAAACTTTTATATACTATGAAGAACTATTCTGTCCTTGCACAATATAATAAAAGTTAAAATTACTTTAAATGAAATTAAATAATGAAATATTTAAAATAAAGTTACTTACGATACAAATGTTTTAAAATCTAAACAAAGGTTCGTTAGCTCTTGGTTGAAATTATTTTAATCCAATAAAATAAAAGCTTTGTTCGCGGGTTCGATTCTGAACCGGTTTTGGGACTATTTGCATGCGCAGTGAAAAGGCAGCGTTCGCGGTTAGTAAAATCCCTGAATTTTTAGTAAAGTTCTGTGTTTGCGGGTTACAATGAAATCAGTTCGTTACCGGTTCGTAACCTGATTAGCAGTCCTGGGATTTTTGTTGGAACTAAAAGTTCAGTTCGGAATTTCACGCGCATTGTCGACATAGTCAGCTGTTTTCTGTTTTTGTGGTACAGAAATAGACCGTTGTATTACAGTTTATTTGTTTCTGCCACTTTTTATGCGGGTTCATATACCTGTTGAATATTTTTTTATATTTTTGTGATTCTGAGCGTATATAAACAAAGGATTTTTAATTGTATTCCATATGAATGTATGTATGCAATAAAATAAATAAAGATTTAATTAAAAAATATAGACAATATTACGATTTTACCATTTCTTGTTGTTTGAATTTTATCTTTAGTTAAATACACATACTTATGTTAAAAACGAGAGGAGGCAGGGAATCCCTCGTCTTCCGCCGAGAGACCTCAAATGGCTTTCGACAGTATAATTATTTACCTTTTTGTTTGAATTTAATTTTTTTTTGTGTAGTATCCAATTTAACCATGAAAAATCCTAACCAAAGGCTAGGTTAGAATACATCCTCAGCTGTATAGAAAATCGTTCGCGGTAAATAAAAATTCCGAACTAATAAATAACTATACATGCGCTTTAAAACAATTCTAAACCAGTTCGGTTCTGGTTCAGAATCAGTTCATTACTAGACCCGCGAACAAAGCTAAAATCTTAACAAAACCCCAGACGAAACTTGTTTGTTTATCACTAAGTTTTTAGGTAAACTGTTTACCACATTTTTGGTAAACCATTTGTCACATTAGCCCAGTTCCCGTCCTGGCGTCTTGTTAAGATTTTATTTTATTGGATTAATATAATTTCAACCAAAAGGTAATGAACCTTTGTTTAGATTTTGAAACATTTGTATCGCAAGTAACTTTATATTAAATAGTTCATTATTTTATTTCTTTTAAAGTAATTTTTATTATATTGTGCAAGGACAGAATAGTTCTTCATAGTATATTAAAGTTTTAATTTTCTTTAAAATATTTAATAAACTTTTTATTTATTCTGAAGGAAAGCCAAATATTATTTTATAAAAATATTTTAACAATTTGTTTTTTCATTATTTGTCCTTAGCAATAATTTCCCAAGTTTAAGCTTATAGGTTTAGAATCACCCTGTATATTATCTATTTATACAAGGTGTTCATTTAAAACTTTCCACTCAAGTTATCTTCGAAACGAGACAGATTTGAGAAAATCGCCGAAACACGTCAAGATACTTATTGAGGGGGAACGTTTTTACAAGAAATTGGACGGCGCCTCTTTAACCCCTTAGCCACCAGGGACACCACCCCAAAATTCTTAAATTAGAAGGCAGGTCAAGTGATACATCATTTTAAAGCTCCTGACGAGTACTTTATAACCCTAGAATATGAAGTCAATATCTTCACCTATTACAAAATGGCGGTACTTTAAAAATTACCTAAATACCTGATTTGGATGGTCATATTTCCGAAACTAATAAAGTTAGATGTACTTAATGTGGCATTTTCTTAAAGCTCATTTAAAGATCTTTTTAATGGTAAAATAATATACAGGGTTCTTAAATAAAAAAATATGTACTTTTCTTCTACCCTGTATATTACTACCAGTATCACCATTAAAAAGACCTTTAAAAGAGCTTTAAGAAAACACCACATTAGGTACATCTAACTTTATTAGTTTCGGAAATATGGCCATCCAAATCAGGTATTTAGGTAATTTTGAAAGTACCGCCATTTTGTAATAGGTGAAGATATTGACTTCATATTCTAGGGTTATAAAGTACTCGTCAGGAGCTTTAAAATGATGTATTACTCGACCCGCCTTCTCATTTAAGAATTTTGGGGTGGTGGCTCTGGTGGTTAAGGGGTTAAAGGGCGCCGTCCAATTTTTGTAAAAACGTTCCCCTCAATAAATATCTTGACGTGTTTTGACGATTTTCTCAAATCTGTCTCGTTTCGAAGATAACTTGAGTGGAAAGTTTTTAAATGAACACCCTGTATGTATAAAGCATATCTTTTACACTGTGTTATAATTTGGCCATTGGTTTTAATCGAAAATATTTGGCGCCTTCACAAGTTAGTTTCGTTACACATGAGACGTACGAACACCCTACGCCCGACGCCTGATGCATTGAAAGCATGGACGCCGGCTGGGGGGGCGCTTGCCTTCCCCCTCCCCGGGATTTAGGTAATTGTAGCACGTTCACAAAAATATTAAGCAAATGGTTGCTATTTATAAACTTAAAAAAAAGTTAAATAAGATGTTTGCTGGTGCAGACTGTATCAGTAAAAATACATTTTTATTTGCTGACAACTCTCAAAACTTTGTATTTTAAGGGTTTTTCGTTGGTAATTATGATTATTTAGTTTTTCAAAGCTTGTAGGACCTAGCGTACTTTTTTGAGTTTCGCGATCCGTAGTGAGTAGTTAGAGAGGTAAAGCTTTAAATATAAAATAAAAGTTCTTCTAATTAATGCTCGTTAAACCCGTAGGAGTAATTATCAATCAAAAGATGTGCTAAATGAACGAAACAACTTTTAAAAATGTTTTGCCATCAACAACGGCAACAATGGGACGTTCATTCAGCACACAGTGAACGGCCAGACTGAAGAGCTGGCATGCGACAAGAGAGCGAGCGATTTTGGGAATACAAAGGCTGCATGTTAAATAAGCCCGCCCGCTGGGTTTTAAAAACTCGCTCGCTCGCTTGCCGCTGGCTCGCTCTTTAGTCTGGGCATTCCCTTAGACGTGTAAAAACTTGATTGCGTTCTACAGTGTCGCAAGATCGTCTATGCCTTTTTGCCTTCTAAGCGTTCATTGTCAGTCAGAATTGAAATATACATTTGGTCAAAATAGAAGAATAATAGATTTTTATTTTTGTTTTCAGAGTAATTTTATCTTTAGTTTTAAGATTTAGTAATATCCCATATAACATTTTTTGCCGGCAAGGCATTGGCAAAAAAGGTATCAAAAAAGACATCAAAATGGGCAATTGGCCGTTATTGGGCCACGTGTTGCAGAAAATGTGATGGCATCCATCATTAATAACTTATGATCAAAAAATGCGTTTAGGATGATGGCATCCATCATAAATAAGTTATGCTGAAAAAATGCATTTAGGATAATGGCATCCATCATTAAAAAGGTTTTGGCAAAAATATGCCTTTTAGATAATGGCATTACATTATTTTTTCCTAATAACAATAAAATTCATTTTTACCGTCCAGGGAACTAAAATGTGAATAAATAATGCACATGCATATTGTATGTTTATGTACAGGGTGTCCCATATAAAATGTAATACTATAATTTTGGAAAAACCATAAGAGATACAATAAAAATACTAAAAATACATTTCACTGAACAACTTCTGCATTTAACTTTTTCTTGTATCGTATCTCTTATGGTTTTTCCAAAATTATAGTATTTAATTTTATATGGGACACCCTGTACATAAACACACATTATGCATGTGCATTATTTATGCACATTTTAGTTCCCTGACGGTAAAAATGCATTTTATTGTCATTAGGAAAAAAATTATGTAATGCTATCACCTAAAAGGCATATTTTTGCCAAAACCTTTTAATGATGGATGCCATCATCCTAAATGCATTTTTCAGCAAAACTTATTTATGATGGATGCCATCATCCTAAACGCATTTTTTCATCATAACTTATTAATGATGGATGCCATCACATTTTCTGCAACACGTGGCCTAATAACGGCCAATTGCCCATTTTGATGTCTTTGATACCTTCTTGCCAATGCCTTGCCGGCAAAAAATGTTATATTGGAATTTTAACGCAAGAAATTTTAAAGAAAAAAAAGGTCTGCCCCCACCGGGATTTTATCCAGGCGGCGCCCATGATTGAAAGTAATGTAACCTGTCACATGCAGGAGCGTCGCGTACGTGTTAGGTTACATTATTTTTAATGCAAAACTTTTTGTCAGGCGTACCGGTGCGGCTTAGGGCGTTCGTACGTCTCATGTGTAACGGGACTCATAGCAGTCTAATATTGGCGCATTCGCTTTTATGTGGAGAAAATTGGATTGAAGAAAAAATAATTTAAAAAATAATAGTGTTGGGAGGTCTTAGTAACCAGAGGACAATTAAAAAAAAAAAGATTTTTTTAAATCACCAATTTTTAATAAATTTGGTGATTTTTTAAAATTAATGTGGTGATTTTATGATCACTCGACTACAATTTTTTTAATAGAAAAATAATAAATACTATATTATTATTTTCCTCATAAATGGTGAAGGCGCTATTTACCTTTGGCCAAGTAAGTTTTTTAAATTTAGTTATTTATTATATTTGGCAAGAGTGTTTGGTGAGTTATTTTGAATTTGTGAATTTTTATACATTTTGTACAAGTAAATTTGTAGTTTTTACATCAATTTTTTTGTACTTATAGCAATTTCCTTATTTTATGACATAAGTTCTAAGCCACCTTAAAACACTTTTACTTTAATTCTTAAAAGATGCTGCATCATATTTTAGTGATACAGTAATTATAAACAGTGCAAATTTTATAATTTTGTGAAATAATAACATTAATATATTTAAAATGTACATGAAATAAATTATAACATTGTTAATGATGTATCCCTATAGATTGTTATTGCTAGAAAATTTTTATTATAACATAAAAATGTATTTACAGCCATTTTAAGTAATGGTATGTTACTTTTGCCGACAATATACTAATAAAATAATAAATTTTTGTTTTATTATTGACCAACAACCAATAAAAAAAATGGCTAGATAACCGAAAGTAGGATGTGTGCGGCCGGTCATAGGGTGCAAACAATGCAGACGAGTCGCTCTGCACTGTGCTAAGTGCTTATTACGAATGTAGTGGTTTAAGAACGTAGTCTACTGGCTACAACTTATTCATTTCAAGCCAATTAACAAAAAAGAAGAATAAACGTCAAAAGTGGCTGTCAAATGTCTTTGTTATTATAGGTTAGATTGTTTTCAATCACAAATTTACATTAAAATTATAACTTTTTTTCAAAATGCCTTACAAATCACCAATAATATGTCTAAAATGCGAGGCAACCGAATCGTCTTTTTGGACTAATGCAGAAAAATTTAGGTGTTATCTGTTTTAATTGCGTTAACGAAGCCAAAAAGGATAATGATGTAGATTCAGTAAAGGTAGTTTTTATTTTATTCTTTGATACCTAATTATAAGGGATATCTTGTTTATTATTTACTTAAAACCTCAGGATGAAGAAGAAGAAAAACCACCTAAAAAGAAAAGAGCAGCGAGATCATACAAAACCAGACTTAATCCTAATGCAACCCCCAAGCAGTCGGGAGTACCAAAGGGAAGAGGAAGGCGAGGGTTATTCAAGAAAGTTCCTATGAAGGCTCCTGCATCTGTTGCTACAGCGGTTACAAGTGATTTTGTGTTTTATAAGGTATGTACTATGGTGTCTCCTTAGGGTAGTGGTTTCCTAAATTTAAGTCATATCAGATAAATAGAAGTCAAAGATTGGTAAAAGTTTAGTTGTGCACACTACAACATGCCGATAAATTTGAAATAATTTTTAGTTGAAAATGTTTTATTCTAGAGATATCCATCATCAATGATTGGTTAAAAGTGAATCACTACATAGTATAAAGTCCCTTTGGTAATTTTCTAGAAACCTGCGGCAACTCCGATTTTGACGAAATTTGGTATACGGGGGTTTTTGAGGCGCTAATCACGAATCTGAAAGATTTTTTTTGGCATAAACGTTTCGTTCTTGAGATATTTATCATCAGACTTGAATTTTAAACTAATCCTATTTTTACAATATTTTCCCCTCTTTTTGCACACAATTCTTGATTTAAAGCTAAAGTGGCACACAATATTTGATTTTCACCTTTTAAAACCCCGTTTTTTACGTATCTTACATTATTTTTGCATTAATTTGCATAGCTATACTTTGAATCATTTCAACCCCAGTGTGCCATGAAGCCCTATGTGTATGTATGGTTGCCGCGTTATCAAAGAAAAGCCACGCAATTTAATGCAAAAATAATGTAAAAACGTAAAAACGGGGTTTTAAAAGTGAAAATCAAATATTGTGTGACACTTTAGCTTTAAATCAAAAATTATGTGCAAAAGAAGGGAAATATAGTGAAAATAAGCTTAGTTCAAATTTGAACTTTGATAATGAATATCTCGAGAACGAAACGTTTCCGCCAAAAATTCTGGAGCAGGTTGCCGCAGGTTTCTAGAAAATTACCAAAAACTGGGTGCCAATTCAATGTAAAACTCAAAAATTGTGTAAAAAAGCTGGGGGAATATAGTGAAAATTTAGGTAAATTTGCTTTTTAACTTTGATGTTAAATAGCTTGAGAACAAAAGGTTGTCAACTAAAAATTATTTCCGTATAGGCAAAAAGTATTTAGAAGTGGTATGGTGTCCAATGAGTAAACCCCAACCAACAATTTTAATATGCTTCAAATACATTAATAATTTTGCCTCTTTTATTATTGCTATACCTACACGGTTTTAGGGTAGTTACATGCAAGTTGGTGATATAGTTTCTTTAAGGGATGAAAATGATGACTCTTATTATGCTCAAATCACTGGACTGATGACAGATCAATACTGCAACAAAAGTGCAGTACTACAGTGGCTTCTCCCTACTGAAGAAAGTCCTCCTCCCAATGAAGAATTTGATCCAGCAACATATATTATAGGTAAGAACTGGCTTTTCAAATTGGTAATCAAAGTTTTATCTTTACTCTAGGTGTTTAAGGTAAACCAATATTCTTTTTTAATGGAACTCAACAAGCCATAACTACTAGAATATAAGACATATCAAAATAAGAGGAAAATTTTCACTTATTTTTCATGTCACTCTTGGTTTAATTCAAATTCAAATTCATATCTTTATTTAAGTAATTAATAATAAATTTTTATTCCTTACGTCGGCAGGTATCAAAAACATATTTTTTTTTTTTAATAATTAATAATTTTTAAAAGGTAAACTTAGTTTGGACATATATAATAAAAAACGCACTTTTTATACATGAAATAAAATATATACACTGTTACAGTTTATACATTTACATTACTATTTAAAAATTCTTGAAAATTATAGAATGCCTTTTGTACAAAAGTAATCTTTAACTTTCGCCTTAAACACAGAAGAGGTTGTTGCTTTTAGTTCTTGTGGCAATTTATTATAAAAAAAGAGGGGCATAATCATTTACAGACAGGCGAGTCCTATTCAGTCTTAAGTAGTCGAGTCGAATGTCATTTCCCACTCTAGTAGCATATGAGTGGAAATCTGGCTTGGTTGTTGTGGGCATATAGCACACACTCAAAGATGTATCTAGAAGGAATGGTCATGATTTTAAGACTTACAAAACATGCCCTCACTCAGCCCTATACCCCAACCCGGCAACAGTGCGCACTGCTCTTCTTTGAAGAGAAAATATGCGTTTTGACTGGGGGAATGCCCCCATGCCAATATTGCATAGGTCGCAGCCGACGAGCGAATGGTATGCCTGCATACCACTGCACAGCAAAAGGAAGGAATCTCGATAGATTTTTAGGAGGAAGATGTTTTTTGATAGTTTTCCTGAAACTACATCAATGTGTTTCTCGAACGCTAGACCAGGATCCAGATTTACACCCAAAAACCTTGCACATTCAGCGTTCTCCTCGGGTATATCCCTAAGACTGAAAACAACTTCTATAGTTTTAGACCTATTTAATGAAAGTTTGTTTGCTTGAAACCAGTAATTTAATTCTTGAACTTCGACGTTTATAGTGTTAACAAGATGTTGCAAGTCTTTGTCTGAATTTTCCAGGGTAGTATCATCAGCAAACAGCCACAGCCTAGAGTTTGAAGTTACATTTATAATATCATTTATATAAATGAGAAAAAGAAGTGGACCCAATATTGAACCTTGGTGGCTTTCCAGTGACGAAAATTTTTGTGCTTCACGCTCCAGGGCTTGAAGCTCTTGAACTGCTCTAAAAGTTAGTCACTGGAACGCATCCTTAGACAAGGAAAGATAGATACTTTAAGAAATTTTAAAATTTCGTTGTTTTTAATCTTTCTTGGCTTTATAATAATAATCTCTTTTTCATATCTAATTCCATTTTAAATAAATAATTTTAAAAATCCATCCTTAACCATAAAAAACACGTTTGAAGCACAAAAACCAAAAGAGGGGTTGGTGCATGAGGGGCAAGGGGAAAGAAAAACGGAGTAGCTCAGATGCATAACACTTTCCGTCACTGGAACGCCATAAAGTAGAACGAAATGCTCCTGAGCTACTCGGGAGCACTCTGTTTGCGTCACTGGAAAGCCACTTTTGTGGCACACCATGCTGCACAGTTTGCTGAGAGGACACCTTTCCTTTGTAAAGTGTTTGTTGCTCTAGCAGTAATAAATTCAGCAGTATTTAACATTACACATGCTCGGTAGTGGTTTTAAATAAGGGAAACTTTATTAAAGTTACTGCTAGACTTTAATTGTGCCAAAATATAGTCGGTCGTTTCCCTTCCTTATTTTGACATTTGAAAACAAAATGAGGTTAAGGGTTAAAGTAATTTTTGTTTATTTTTAAATGGTGTCTTTAAAATATACCAAAAAAGTTAAACCTTCTCCATTTGAAACTATACAAAACAAATAAATAAAATAGACTATAAATAAAATCAAATAATATTCCAGTCTTAGGTTAACAACAATACAAGCATGTCATGTTGACTAATAACACTTTCACATAGGCGCCTTAAGGTTTAATTGATGGTAAAGCATTGGCAATTGGTGGCAATATTATGCCAACATCTAATACGCATTAAAAAGTTAACCCTAAATAAACACTCAATTGCCAATAAATTTTACATGCAGGCGAATTGCCGGCAAGCATACAAAAATGGCGGCATACCAATCCTCATTAAATAAGGCATGCCTTTTTGTTGCAGGCAAATAAATATTGGATTTTTCAAGGCACACCTTCAACGCATATTCATACTTTTCAAACCATATTATTAACATTGGTATTTAACTAACATTCTATTTTGATCTGTTTTATTTATAATGGCGGCTAAACAACATTATTTTATGTTTTTTTACATAATTTAAAGAAAATGGCCTTTTCCTAACATTTTATTGATACAAATCATGCAAATAAAAATTAAGTCAAACAAAATGTTTATTATGTATTTTTGAAGAGAATAAAAATAAAATGATGGTAAAATTAGCTAGGTTAATTTCGACGATTTCGACCGAAGGTGATAAATTCAAATTTCCCGCTTAGCCGAAATACAAGATTTGACAATTTGACAGATGAGGCAACCTTGCTTTTGTTTGGCCGCTTTGTGCAATTGTTTTCTACGTGGTTTTCTAGCTTTTTAGTTTCTTTTTTAAAGAAAAGAGTTTTTAGTAGACATAATTAAGTGTATTCATTACCTAATTAGTGTGTGTTGTGTAATTAATTGGTGATGGCTAGTCAAGAAGGCGGGTTATTCAAGTAGACTGTTAGGAGCTGTAAACATTTTGTTTAAAACCTTTTAAATTTGTAGTTACCTAAAAAATTATATGAAATCAGGGAGTTGCCTTATTAAAAGTTTTAAAGACGTGTTAATATAAAAAATTATATATATTTAATAGTTTTTTTTTGACATTTAACTCCTTTAAAATATTTCTCCCTATGTTTTGGATCTGAAAATTGAGTGTAAGTGTCCCTTAAATACTTACTATTTTAAAGTGTTTTCTTTTGATTTACTATCTTTTTAAATTTTATTACATACTTTTTATTTTATTTTTGGTTTATTGTTACGGTATAAAAATTTATATTATGTAATTTTTTTATTGATAAAGTTTTTTCCTGCCTTTTTTTCTCATTTTTTTCGATTACAAAATTCTAAATATATTATTTAACTTTTGGGACATTCAACTTATAAAACTTGCAATACTTATTTAATGATAAATGCCATTATCCTAAACGCATTTTTTTGCCAATAACTTATTACTGATGGATGCCATCATCCTAAACGCATTTTTTTTTTTGGCATAAACCATTAATGACCCGGATGCCATCACATTATTCATTTATTTTCATGTTATTGACAAATTGTCTTACATACGTCAAATGATAAGGTTACAACTAGAAATAACATACTTTTATAGCCTTGTTTTTTACAATATACTTAGGCTCTAAAATTAAAATTAAAATAATATTTAAAATGTACAGTAGTTACAAATCACAAGTACGGTTAAAATTAACATCATTTTACAATTAAAAACAAAATAGCAGACAACCACATTTAAAACCTAAAACGAAGGTACTCGTCCACCGAATAAAAGCATTATCCAACAATATGGTTTTTACTTTCTTCTCAAAGTTCTTATATGGCAGAACTCTAATATTTTCAGGTAATATATTAAAAATTTTATAGCCCAGTGTCCTGGGCCACTTTGACACCTTTTCACTCTCCAATAAGCCGGAACTAGATCTTGTTTATGCCTTGTATTGTAGGTGTGCATACTTTGATGGGTCACATAATGGGACTCATGTTGTTTTATATATTTTAAGTTTTCAAAAATATATTGTGAGGGCACTGTTAATATCCTATGAGAGATGAATGCATGTTTACAGTCGTCTCTAAAACCAAGACTATCCAAAATTCTAAGGGCCTTTCTCTGTAGGCCAAAAACTCTATGAGTATCCGCAGCATGGCCCCATGCAATGATCGAATATGCAAGATGTGTGTGGAATACAGAGTGATAAGCTGTTTTTAATATATCAAGAGACACACAATTTGCCAGATTTCTCAGTATAAAGAGACTACTACTTAGTTTTTTACACAAATTATTGATGTGAACGTTCCATTGGAGTTTTGGGTCCAAATTTACTCCTAGAAATCTGACTTCATCTATATTATCATTTTGGTCACCCACATCTCGCATTGAGAATAACACATTTTTTTGTTTTGGCTGTGTTAAGCAGTAATTTATTGGCATTGAACCACTGTTGAACCTTCTCCTGCGCAGCCCTGGCGCCCTCAAGCGTAGTCTCAACAGTATCCTCTGTGAAAGCCACCGTGGTGTCATCAGCGAAAAGTGTGAACTTGACCATACGATCCATATTCGGAAGATCATTTATGTATATAAGAAATAATATGGGGCCCAAAATTGAGCCTTGAGGCACCCCAATGTTCAACACACTTTCCCCTGATAGCATCCCAGAGACTCTCACCGTTTGAGATCTATTTTGCAGATAAGACTTTATAAGTTTAATGCTGTCATTTGAGAAATTATATTTAGCTAGTTTTTGCAAGAGGACTCCATGGCTGACGCAGTCAAAGGCCTTACTAAGGTCACACAAAAGTACGGAGCAAAATTGTTGTTCATGAAAAGATTCCATTATATATGATATGAGGTCTAGAATACCCAATATGGTATTTTTATTCTGCCTAAACCCAAATTGATTTTTTGAGAAGCAATCATTTTCCTCCAGAAATTGTACTACTTGTAGAGACATGCATTTCTCTATTATTTTTGAAATAATTGGTAGGATGGAAATCGGTCTGTAGTTATCAGGCAGATTTACATCGCCTTTTTGAAGATGGGACAGACTATTGCCTTCTTAAGAATATCTGGAAAAACACCCTCTTTAAAGCTTAGATTGATTAATTTTGTTAGCGGCGATATTATAAGATTTTTAACTGATCTAATTAATTTAATATTCAATCCAAAAAATGTCCTTACTATTTTTATTTTTTAGGTTATTTATTATGTCACGGATATTATTGTAAGTTATTTCAGGTGAATGTAAACGTGTTTGTGGGAGATTCTATATTAGTTATACTTATTGGATCTATGCCTAAGTCAGGAATGTTTTTTATTAGATTTTCCGCAACTTGCGAAAAGTAACTGTTAAAAGAGGTGGGGAAATGTTATGTGGTGTTGGAGTATCTCTTTTAATTCCACGTTGGTTATTGATGATGCTCCACATAGTCTTATTTGGATTATTGGAATTTAGAATGGTATTATTGTTAGCTTGTATTTTGGCTTTATGGATTTCCAATTTGTACTTTTTTCTTAATTCTTTACATATGGATTTAAGATTTTGGCTGATATATTGTAGTTTAAAAAAAAAAATACCATTTTAGGGGGCATTAATTTCTAACCTATGAAGTTACCTAAATATGTTATTAGATACTTTAAAATGAAACACGTCGATTTTTAGTGACCCACTAAAAACACACACAGAAATTTTGACCTATTGGGACCTTGGCAAAACCAAAAAAAATATTTTACTAAATCAAACTGGTATTTTTGTAGTAAATGTAAACTAAAACACACTCACCTTATCTTGAATTTTACTGATATGCTCCTTATATTCCAAGATTGCATTGTTATTTAAATCTACTTTACCACAGAGCCACTTTCTGTAATTTTCTAAATCATTTTGACTTAATTTTGTCCAGTCAAAATGCTGATGGTTCTTTATCGTGCAATACAATGAGTCTTGACTTTCAAAACACTTATAGTGTTCATATACAACTGAACTATTTAAAATGGTATTAACTGTGTTTTCTAAATTAATTGATATTAAAAACCAATAGCCAGCAGCAATTCTCTACTTTCACAATTTGCTTCTGTTGTCGAGAAAAGTTTTCTTCTATAATTTAAATGATGTAGTTTATTTTTATACTAATTTTGTTATCCTCTTCTAAAATTTTTGGCTAGAAGGTTCCATAATATTGGCACCTAAATTGAAAATAAATAGATATACCAAAACCCTAAACAACAAGTTGACCAGTTTTTCAAAATGTATAGTTAACTCCAATATTTTAAGGGTTTTTACTGTTTTATGTTCTTTGTATACTTAGCCTACAAGGATACTTACTACATTTTCATCAGTCTTATTAAATTTTGCTAAACGAAAATATTCAGGTTTTAGATTTGTTTTATAGACTAAATTTAATAATTTGCATAAAAGTCCTATGGTGTTTTTTATTTCAGAATTCATTTTATCCCATATTAAATAGTAAACACAGAAAATAGCGACAGAATTTAAATTTCAAAGGATTATTTAATTTTTTTAAAAAATTTGTTTACTTTTGAGAAGTAAATCATCAATAGTTAAATATTTGAATTTGAATTGAATTTGAGTGAGAAAATCAGCTTCTTTTTTTTTTATCGCTACTACAGCACCATGCTTTAAAGCCTGGGACACTTAGAGAAATCATTCCTTAGAGACAGGCTTTGTCTTTTTACTCTGCGAACAGTTTGCGTAAGAGAGAAAAGCACTAGCACTATTTTTTCTCTTACTTGCCGTGGGCACGGCAGAAAATAACAATTGTTTCGTGCCATGGGTATGTTGATTAAAGAAAAAAAAGAATTGCACCTCTAGATATTTATGCTTTAAGATTAAATTGTCCGTTGCAACGATGCAATAGCTTTGTCGGGTTTAAGCCATAAACTGAATTAAGGGTAGAATTCCTAACATAACCATATCTTATTTTGAGGTTATCACTGTTTGTTTTTGGCTCTTCCCTAATCTAAGGTTTTTGGTTTTAATTTTTTTAATTCAAACGATGTCGAAGGTTCGTGCTTGCTATTTACAAAGTTTATATCATCAGAAGCGGATAGATTTACCACATATGAAACCATTTACGCTTGGCCGAAACAGAGAGACTGCTATCATCAAAGATACTGCAGTTTCAAGAAAGCAGATAATTTGTTATTCTGACACGAAACAAAATCAAGTTAAGCTTAAAGTTGTTGGACAGGCTGTCTCTGGATGTAACGGACTGGCTCTTAGGGGAAAAGATCTAATATATACCATCGGTCATGGAGATATTATCGAGGTACGATTAGGAGAACACAAGTTTGAAGTTATTTTGATCCCGACCCAACTAAAGACGAAGACGGGGATGAGGAACCCAAAGCAAAAAACCCAAGCTGGACTTTCCTTTATTTAATACTCAAAGTGCTAAAATTAGTAGTTCAGAGTCATTTAAAGAGGGTACCTGGGAAGAGGTTGATAACAAAAATCTACTAATTTTTACACCCAAAAGTTGTAATGCGAAAAGCAAAATTGCTAGTTTCGACATAGATGGTACCATAATTAAAACTAAGTCAGGTGCCAGATTCCCTAAAAATCCAGACGATTGGACATGGAATATTTCTGACATTAAAAACCACCTAGGGAAAACTTGTGGATAAAGACTATAAATTAGTTTTTTCACCAACCAATCAGGGGTAGGACAAGATGCATCTAAAATAAAAGCTTTCAAACAGAAAATAGTCAATATTATAACAGCTTTAAATTTGCCCATACAAGTTTTTATATCATTAGGCAAAGGTATTTATAGAAAGCCCAGAATGGGTATGTGGGATACATTGGTAAACCAGAAAAATGATGGTATTGTTATTGATATTGCTGATTCGTTTTATGTTGGAGATGCTGCAGGCAGAGAGAGAAAATTGGGCTCCTAAACGAAACAAGGATCATTCAGTTGCTGATCGTTTATTTGCAATGAATATTGGTAGGTATTTATATTTTCCCTAGGTTTGTTTTATTTTTATTATAGGCAGTTCAAATTAGGAAGCACCAGAGTTGCAATTCAGTCAGTCAGCTAATAAAAAATGGGTACCTAGATCAAAAATGTCGAAAATATTTTCCATATTTATAGAAATATACGATTTTGGGTTTGTGTCTTGGCTAAAAGCAAAGGAACTTTTGAAAACAAGGCATTAAATTCAGACAAAATATTAGGCATCATAGTCTAATAACCTAAATAAAACAAAGAGTAGTTGCCAACTAACGTTCAGCGTATTTATATTAGGTGATTCAAAAATCGATCACGAAACTTAAGGGAAGTACTCTGGACAAAATAAAAGGTAGAGCTTATATAATTTTTTTCAAAATGTCATTCATTTTTGAGTAGCAAGTCACAGTTCAATTTTTTATTTTGGTTTTTCGCCATATTGCATTTATTTTTCAACTAACTTTGATGATATTAGCACGGTCAGCTCCAGCTTGATTCTGTGGCACTTTGAAGACAAAAGCACATTTTTAAAAAATCGTGCCAGAGGGCACTTTTGCTAAAAACTTAAAATATTATCAACTTTATTTTACAGATAATTAGGCCATTTTTAGCAGACAAATAAAACTCCAATAGTGAACTGATTAAAGTCGATAACTGTCGCTTAGACACCAATAGACATCAAAGTTTTCTTTATTATTTTGCATCAATTACCTACATACATACACTATGTATGTATGTAGGTAATTTGATTGAATTTGATGTCTATTGGTGCCTAAACGGTGAGGTTTATCGACTTTAATAAAGAGTTCCTTATTTTTTAGGTTTTTGGTTGTCTATAAAATGGCGCCCCCAGCTTTGCGATATCTGTCAAAATAAAAAAGTTATGATATAAATAAATTTTAAGTTTTAGTAAAGTGCACCTCTGGCGGTATTTAAAAAAGTACTCTTGTCTTAAAAATTTTAGAATCTGTAAAGCTCGATTTGTGTGCCAAATATCAACTGATTGGTTAAAAATAAATGCAATATGGCGAAAAAACCAAAATAAAAATTGAACTTTGACGGCTTGTAATCTCGGAAACGAATGACATTTTGAAAAAATTGTAACTGAAACTAATGACATTTTGAAAAAAATTATATCTACCCTTATTTTGTCAAGTAGAATCACCCGCTTAAGTTTCGTGATCGATTTTTTGAATCACCCTGTATAGGCACAAAACTTAAGTTCTTGAATATTTACCCTAAACTGCAGACATAACAAATCCAACTTTGCACCTTTTGCTTCATGGCAGAATGTTTAACGGAATCCATGAAAAACACTTGGCTAAAATTGTAGACTCAAGGTCTATTTGTATTTTTATTGCATTTATTCAATAAATCATAAAAATAAATTCAAAAACACGATATTAACGCCACAACAGCAAGAAAAACTTGAATATGAGTTGTCATGTTTCAATAAGCTAGTTCAAAATTATTCCGATGAGGGCTTCACAACATTGCCATTCTGTACTTTAATACCCTATACTTCCAGTTTTTATGCGGTAATTGTTAACTTATGGGACTGACCAAGCTGATTTTTTAATAATTTTTTTCATATGGGGGTCTTTTTGGGGCATTTGATCATGAATTTGAAAGAAGTTTTATTTTATCTCAATTGCCATTTGCAACTTGCTTGCTTTTAAAAGTCATGTTTTCTCTATTTTTACCTCGAGGCTACAAATTTATTACCCGCAGTTTTAAAAACTCAAATGTTACCTAAAATATGCAAACATATACGGGAGAATATGTTATTGTTGTAGGTATTTCTGTTTATTATTGTTTAAGTTTTTATATATTTTTAGTTTTGTTATGACTTTTTTTAGTTGTTAAATTTTTTGATGGTTATTAAAATATACCCAGATACTTTCCACCCGAGTTTTCACCTTTTTATGTGACTGATACAATAAAGAATATTTTATTTTTGTGTTTTTATTTTTTTATTATGTTTGTTTGGTAATTTTCTAGAAACCTGCGGCAACTCCGATTTTGACGAAATTTGGTATACAGGGGTTTTTTGGGGCGCTGATCACGAATCTGAAAGAATTTTTGGCGGAAACGTTTCGTTCTCGAGATATTCATCATCAAAGTTGAAATTTGAACTAAGCTATTTTCACATCTCTTCTTTGCACACAATTCTTGATTTAAAGCTAAAGTGTCACACAATATTTGATTTTCACCTTTTAAAACCCGGTTTTTCTACGTTTTTTACATTATTTTTGCATTAAATTGCGTGATCTATACTTTGAATCATTTGGCAATCCATAGTGTGCACATGAGGGCCTCATGTGCACACATGGATTGCCCCATGATTCAAAGTAAAGCCACGCAATTTAATGCAAAAATGATGTAAAATACGTACAAAAACGGGGTTTTAAAAGGTGAATATCAAATATTGTGTGCCACTTTAGCTTTAAATCAAGAATTGTGTGCAAAAAGAAGGGGAATATAGTAGAAAATAGGATTAGTTTAAATTTCAACTCTGATGATGAATATCTCGAGAACGAAACGTTTCCGCCAAAAAGATCTTTCAGATTCGTGATCAGCGCCCCAAAAACCTCCGTATACCAAATTTCGTTAAAATCGGAGTTGCCGCAGGTTTCTAGAAAATTACCGTTTTTTTTCTTAATCAGCAGCATTTCATTTTTAAAATATCCATCATCAAACTTGAAAAGCATAATCACCTTGAATCTTACCTAATTTTTACTATATTACCTCTTTTTTTAAAAATTTCTTGATTAATACTAATTTGGCTCTAAATATTTTATTTCCACCCATTTTTCTATTTTTCCATTTTCTTTTATACTACTTTTTCCATAAAAGTAAGATTGAAATGTAGCTTCGCAATTTTATGGAAAAAAGCTTAAAAATAACTAAAGGAATGGGCTTTTAAAGGTTGACATGTTCCGCAATGTGCGTGGAAAAGTGAAGAATTCCCGATGCAAAAAGAAAGGGGAATATGGTGAATATAGGCTTCAACATAGGGTTAGTTTTTCTATCCCCAGTTCTTTCTCTCTTCAGTTCTGGTTAGCATCCTCTCAAAATCTATAGGGCCAGGGTGGCCCGCCATATTCGACAATGCGGTCTGTAGCCGAATAACCATGGGGCCTTTAAAAATACTGGAACATATACAGTGGTCGGATAAGACCACAGTATAAAATTATTTTAGTCTATAAAGTGTGATGTATCAAAGTTATATTTTTTAAATGGAACAACCTATATTTTATGACGGTTTTAGATTTTACTTTAAAAAATAACTCAAGTTTGTTTATAATACTAAGTGTCTAATTTTATTCGTTTTTGTGATATTTGATTTTTTTTGAAAATGCAGAGGTAAAATTAAATTGATTTTACTTTAACACTTTAAACTTTAAAATATGTTACAAGGTTAAAAAAGTCTGCCATATCATACGTAGGTCAAATCAAGATCAAATATTGTACAGGGTGATCAAAAAATAATTTCAATTTTCAGAAAATCAAATAGCCATATCTCTCTTATTTTAAATGGAACACCGCAAATTATTTTTGATCACCCTGTATAATCTATGATCTCAATATGACTTTACGTAGGATAAGGCAGACTTTTCTCAATCTTGTAACAAATTTTAAAGTTTAAGAGTTTATATTGTTAAAATAAAATTGATTTAATTGCACCCCTGCCTCGACCCCTGCATTTTGAAAAAAAATCAAATATCACAAAAACGAATAAAATTAGACACTTAGTACTATTAACCAACTTATATTTTTTTATGTAGAATCTAAAACCGTCATAAAATATAGGGTGTTCTATTTAAAAAATATAACTTTTGATACGTCACACTTTTTGAGACATCCTGTATAGAGTAAAATAATTTTATACTGTGGCCTTATCCGACCTGTATATGTTTCAGTATTTACTTTTTTAAAAACCCCATAGTTATCCAGCTACAGACCAGTGTTGAATATGGTGGGCCACCCTGTATTTAAAAATTACTATTTGAAAAGTCAGGGGAAAAATAACAAGAGTTTACAAGAGCAAAAATATTGAACTTTTTTATATTTTAGGCCTGAAATTTTACACTCCAGAAGAATATTTTCTTAAACAAAGCCCTGCCCCATACAAGATGCCCGCATTTGATCCGAGAGCCGACACAAGTCATTTGACTTACCCAGATCTAAGTTATAATCACCTAAATGTTATCCTTATGGTTGGAGGACCAGGTTCAGGAAATCATCATTCGTAAAAAACGAAATCTTACCTAAAGGTTATGTCCATGTCAGTAGAGACAAATTGGGTACCTGGCAAAAAAATGCGTCAAAGTAATGGAGGATGCATTGCAGGAAAATAAAAACGTAGTCATTGATAATACTAATGTAGACAAAGATACAAGGAAAAAATTCATACAGGCTGCGAAAAAGTTTAATGCACATGTAAGGTGTTTTGTTATGGAGGTATCTTTAGAGCAAATGAGACACAATAATAAGTTTAGAGAAATGACTGATAAATCGCATGTGATTGTGAGTGATATAATAATTTTTAGCTATAGGAAGAATTATCAGGAACCTGAAATTTCGGAAGGTTATGATCAGATTTTAAAAATTCCTTTTATTAGTAAATTTAATAATGTGGCTGAGGAGAGTCTTTATAAAACATTTCTACTGGAATCATAAAAATAAGAGCATATTTTTGTGTTTGTTTTTTTGGTAATAGTTCGATATAGCGGTTTCCGCTATTATAAGAGATCTTCAAAAATTCTTTTTCAGGGCGTTTCTATAGGTCGATTATGACACAAATCTGTGTGCGCGTTTTCCAAAATCCACTTCTATAATTTATTATTAATAAAAACATATTTACGGGACGATGGAGTGAACAGGGGTGCTGGGTGGGGACAAAACAGTATAAATCTAACGTCAAACACGAGAAAACATTAATACACTGCACTTGAGACCCTTGAAAAATGTAAATTAATTTTGAAAAGTATTAAATTTTTCGAAAAACTATCCCACACATATGAGATATCTCGTCCGCCATTAATTAAAGAAGGAAAATAGGCGCATTCATTTTGGTCAGCTGATAACATGAAGTTCGTCATTATGAAAATGACAAGTCTTGATAGAAGCAGCGTTGCCAAACTTCTTATAAAGAATTAACACCAAGCCTATTTCAGGGGTTATCCACCATTTCCATGAGAAACAATGGTATTTTTGTAGAAATGCCTCCTTCTTTATGTTTAGATATTTTCCTTTTTTCTCTACAAATTATAATAGAAAAAAGGAATAACTTAATTTTTCATATAAATTTTGTCCTGTATCTTCCTTTTTTTTAAGCTATTGACACTTTCTCACTTTATTTGGCAACATCGCAAGACATTTACAATTCTATTGCAAACTCTTCTTTTTTATGCAGTGACAGCCATGGCGGGATTGTTTACTATTATTATATATATATTATATAACAATTTTTTGGACATTTTTGTAAACAGAAAGTGTGGTGTGTACTGTGAAATACTGTTTTTGGGCGTTTAATGTAGGATGTCTACTGTTTCGTCCCCACCCAGCACCCCTGTTCACTCCACCGTCCCGTAAATATGTTTTTATTAATAATAAATTATAGAAATGGATTATGGAAAACGCGCACACAGATTTGTGTCATAATCGACCTATAGAAACGCCCTGAAAAAGAATTTTTCGAAAATCTCTTATAACAGCGAAAACCGCTATATCGAACTATTACCGTTTTTTCTTTATATAGGCTGTTACCTCTTAAGTAGAATATATTTTTAATTTTAATAAATAACTTGATATAGTAAATTTTACTTCTCTTAAAAGAGAATGTTTATTTGACACCCTATGTCCTGTGTGGGTTTTTTTAAATTTTGGTTAGTAGTAACATTAGCCAAGATATTATATTGACTAAAATATAATTAGTTGTTTTTTTTAAAACTAAAAATTCATAGAATGTAGAATGTTTAATTATTTTTTAACACTGGCAACACCGCACCGCATTTTTACCCTTAATCACAGCCTTCTTAAATTTATGACAAAGAATACCAATCCATAGAACCACAAGTGAGATTTCAGCAAACCCTAAAAATTTTTAGTACCTACCCTGACCAACAGATGGCGAAAGTAGTACGATGTCGCTTTGCTAATACAATTACCATCAGAAATTGATAGCAGTCGCTGACGAGCAGTCGGCCCGATCAGTTAGAATGAGGATATACGCAAAATTTAATAAAAATAAAATTCCTTACTACAGTTAGGACTACAGTTAGATACATAATTATTAGATTGGGTTAAATTAAAAAGCCAACATTAATTTAAAAATAATTTAATAAATTATTTTTTAGTGCTTCCCCTTCCAAATATTTGTATATCACAGAAAAGTCTTTTTGCCTAGACCATAAGCCATGAGGGTTCTGAATAGTTGATGTGCGGATGCGGTCAGCGGGATGGGGGCACAAGCATTTATGGCAGCATCATTAGCCAAACCTAAAAGAGAACATATTAATTATAGTTATTAATAAAAAGTTGTTTATTGGTATTTTAAATAGCCCTCGACTGAAGTTCTTCAGCCATCTTAAATTGTATTTGATTTATTTTTAAAATTATACTATATATTAATTTCTGTTAAATCATGCTGGTCTTGAGAACAAAACCCAAAACTTTATATTTTTTTAAAAGTTTTTAAAAGCACTAGCTCTTGTGACAGTAATAAAAATTTGATTCTTCTGTATATTTTTATGTTTATTTTTATTTAACTGATTGCAAATTTGTTGATCAGACCTATAAATTAAAATTATTATTTAGAACTGTGACACTAACTAAATTAATTAAAACAAACACAGCTTTCACGAAAAAAAACTTTGTTATTGTAGCGTTCAATAATGCTAAGAAACCAGTAAAACAACACTTATGTCACTCATGACACATATGTCCAAGTATTTTCAGTTTGCGATACAAAAATAGTCTAAATATTAATCATTTTAAGTCTGGCATGATGTGCTCCTTAATAAACTTTCCTCCTATGGTCTTTCAACTAAACTCTAGTTATCTATCTGATCGACGTATATCAGTTATTGTGGACGGCCATTCTTCAAGCTTTCACCAAGTAAATGCTGGAGTGCCTCCGGGCTCAGTTCTGGCACCAACATTGTTTCTTCTTCACATCAACGACCTTCCCTCGTCCACAACTAATTTCATTCATAGTTTCGCCGACGATAGTACCCTTCACTCCAGCTTCCTAAACCAATCTCCAAACCTGATCCGAAGAGCAAACGCAAAGCTATGCAGATATCTCTTTTACAGGAACTTAATTTAATATTGGATTGGGGCGCCAAAAGTCTCGTCCATTTAATGCATCCAAACACAATCATGTTCCTTGTCGCGAAAAAAGTCGTCGCATACACATTTACTTATCAGCGGCCAGGTTTTGCAGAACAAAGACACTTTCAACTTTCAATCTTGTGGGCGTTACATTTGAGAATAACCTTTAACTGGCATAAACACATTGTATCTATAGCCACTTTTATATGCAACCGAACTAAAAATTAGAAAATAATTTTTCATTAAAAAAATATTGTCACTTCATAGTAAAAAGCGTGGGGTGCTTAATATATTAAATGTTATAATTATTATATTTGCCAATATCTATGATGGAAAAGTTATGAAAAAATAGTAAAATGCACCCCACGCTTTTTACTATGAAGTGACAATATTTTTTTAATGAAAAATTATTTTCTAATTTTTAGTTCGGTTGCATATAAAAGCGTGTTTTTTTAGTTTTTTAAACTATTATTTATTTTTCATTTTTAGTTCGATATGCATTTATGTATGTATAAAAGTTTGGAATGTTGCCAACAGATGGCAACCCACTAAAAATTTTTTTCGCCATTTTGTCAAGAGTAGCAAAGTTTTTCAGATGGACTTTCTGAAAATAACCTAATATAAAATTTGAGTAAAATCGATTCAGATCGAACTCTTGAAATGGCCGGTGGTTGGTACCACTGGGACGTACAGGTGACAGATGACACTTGGTGGTATCAAGCAGTGGTTATAATAATATAATGGATTTTTTTTTCCTGGCGATCCAAACCAGGATAACGGGATACTGTTTGCAGATTATTGCATTGTCATGGGTCCTTAATACGTGTGCAAAGTTTCAAAGAAATCGAATAGCTGGAAGTTGGTTAAAATTAGGCTCAAAGATTCCGTTACATTCATGGATAGATAGATGGATAGATAGTTACAACCCAAGTTAATAAAAGCATGGATTTCTTTTTCGAGCCAAAAAGTACTTTTCCCGTTCTAACTTTTACACTTTGTATGTGGCCCAAATACGACCGCCTTTGGAATATTGTTCTTATATCTGGGGCATGGCGTCCCCGACAACCGTTAGCATTCTTGATTCCATGAAAAAAACGGTACTGGGAATGAGGACGGCAAAATAAGATTCTTGACAAAGAAGAGCTGTGCAAGGCTTTCTGCTCTCGCCCATCGTCGGGTGTGGGGGTTTTATCGCTATTTTATAGGTATTTCCCTGGCTTCTATTCTAAAAAATTGTCCAGTATAATTCCGGTTCCCAACAGAGAAACTCGTGGTGCTGTACGTATACATCCCTATACGGTTCAACTTGACAGGCCCTGAACTTCCTACTTTGTTCGTTCTTTTATCTCTAGAGTTCCTAGAATGTGGAATCTGCTGTGAGGAGATATTTCCTTTCCTTCTCCCAAACCTTCAAGTATTTAAGTCCCGTGTCAGCAAACTCCCTCTTGCCTCCCTTAAGATACCTACGGTACGTTAGTATTAAGGGCTTTTAGCCTTCGTGGATTGTCCAAAGAAAAAAAAGAAAAACCTATTTACTTAACTTACAAAGATGGGACAAAATTAATCTTACCTAAGTCCTTAGCAATCAGTTCTACTGAAAAGCCTCCTTCATAACCTCTACTTGCAGGTACATTTTCCATAACTCCAGGAACAGGATTGTATGTGTCAGATGACCATGATCGTCCAGTTGAAACATTTACCACATCAGTTAGTATTTTAGGATCCAGGCCGAGTTTAACACCCAAGTTCATTGCTTCACATGTCCCAATCATTGTCACACCTAAAAACACAAAAATTGGGTTTAGTATTTATATTTGTTTAAAATAAGGGGTTTTTGGAGGTACTTAAAAAAAAATTAAATTAAAAAAGTAACTTTATTAAATAATATTGTGAACACCTAGTATAAAAAGTATACATTTTGGGAATTTTAAAATAAGCATACATTTTAATTAGGTTACTTAACATTGGGAATTTTGCTAAATAAAGATATACGTGAGGTGTCAAGGTTTTAAAAGTATAAATTCAACAATTTTCTAGGTTACTCTTATAATAATAAAATAAAAACATTAAACAAACTGGGTCGCGTAGAAATACAAACCAAACACTGGAAAATTTAATATTCAAAGAGAAAGAAATTATAAAAATATTAGATAAGAAGTAGTTAGTGAAGTCAAGTATAAAGTTAAAGTTTTAGTTAACCCCGTACGGACTACCCCTAGTGGGGGTATGCCCGTATTAAAATTAAGTTAGTCAAATAAGTTAAGTTTGTTTTTAAAAATGCAAAGTTAGTTTTGATGGTCCACCGGTCTCATGGTCCCAAGAAGATAGTTCCATATGGTACATTTGCCCCAGTGACGTCAAGTTGTCCCGATGTATATTTCAAAAATCAACGTCACAATATTTATTGTCATACGGAAGAACTATATCCTACATTTATTTTTTAAAGATTATGGCTTTCAAATGTTGGACTTAACTGCGCCTAACATAGTCTGTTCTTAAGCTCCAATTTTCGAGCGTCAAATCAATTCGTCAGAATCATCACGTAAACTCGCAGCTACTGCCGCTATATTTTCTGCATCACGTGCTGGATGTGGCTCATTTGGTCAAAAATTATTCAATAATGAAAATTGGGGTGCAAATTTATGTGATGGTACAGCGAATAGTCGGCTCAGTACGCCGATTATGCGTGGACCATAAGTTGCCCGAAGCGGACGAACCACATTTCTCAGAGAATGATGATTTTTATAATACAGTTAAACAAGTTTTAGTCGTTGTGCCGGGGTTAAGTCTTTTCGGGTTAAATTGCCAAACAGTACTAAACACAAATACCATGACAGTTTGAAATTTGATTGACCCTCTCATCTATCCAAAAATACCTACTAGAAAAAGTACCTCTAAATTTTTTGGCATCATTTGGTATCTTTCCGGAGAGCTGGAAAGCTGCACGTATTCAACCTATTCCCAAGAAAGGATCTAAATCTTTTCCATCTAACTATAGACCAATTTCAATTCTCTCAGTTCTTTGTAAAGTAATGGAAAAATTCATTACCTCACAAATTCTTAAGTATTTAGAAAAACACAAAATTTTGCATGTCAGGCAGTATGGATTTGGCCACAAAAGATCTACAGCAAATCTTCTTCCTTCATATAACACTGCTGGAATAAGTCTCTTGAGTTCCTAGGTGAGTCCCAGATCGTTGCTCTTGATATATTCAAAGCTTTTCACTAGGTCTGGCATGCCGCACTTCTTAATAAACTTCGCTCCTATGGTCTCTCAACTAAACTCTGTAGTTGGCTCTCTAGTTACCTATCTGATCGATGTATATTAGTTATTGTGGACGGCCATTTTTCAAGCTTTCACCAAGTAAATACTGAAGTGCCTTAGGCTGGCACCAACATTGTTTCTTCTTCACATCAATGACCTTCTCTTGTCCACAACTAATTCCATTCATAGTTTCGCCGACGATAGTACCATTCACTCCAGTTTTCAGGTTCCTAAACCCATCACTAAACCTGATTTGGAAAACAAACGCAGAGCGATGAAGATATCTCTTTCGCAGGATCCCTTTTGAGCCAAAAGTATTTTTTACCTTCCAATTTATACACTATATATGTGTCTCAAATCCGACCTTCCTTGGAATATTGTTCTCATATTTGGGGCATGGCGTCCCCCAACCCTAAGCATTCTTGATTTCATTTAAAGAAGTGTTATTCGTCTGAATAATGATTCTTCACTTACAGGAAAGCATCCCTCTCTTGCCCATCGTCGGGCTGTGGGGATTTATCGCTTTTTATAGGTAGTTCCATGGCTTCTGCTCTGGAGAATTGTCCAGTATAGTTCCTCCACTTTCAGTTTGCAACAGCGGTGCCGCGCGTATGCATCCCTATACCGTCCAACTGGACAGGCCCCGAACTTCCCACTTTGTTCGTTCTTTTACCACTAGAGTTTCTAGAATGTGGAACCTGCAGCCCGCGGAGGTCGTTCCTTCCACCAAAATCTTCAAGTATTTAAGTCCCGTGTCTGCATAATGTGTGTTTATGTACAGGGTGTCCCATATAAATTAAATACTATAATTTTGGAAAACCATAAGAGATACAATAAAAATACTAAAAAAATACATTTCACCTGAACAACTTCTGCATTTAACTTTTTCTTGTATCTCTTATGGTTTTTCCAAAATTATAGTATTTAATTTTATATGGGACACCCTGTACATAAACACACATTATGCATGTGCATTATTTATGCACATTTTAGTTCCCTGGACGGTAAAAATGCATTTTATTGTCATTAGGAAAAAATAATGTAATGCCATCATCTAAAAGGCATATTTTTGCCAAAACCTTTTAATGATGGATGCCATCATCCTAAATGCATTTTTTTCATCATAACTTATTAATGATGAATGCCATCACATTTTCTGCAACACGTGGCCTAATAACGGCCAATTGCCCATTTTGATGTCTTTTGATACCTTTTTGCCAATGCCTTGCCGGCAAAAATATCTTTAGATATTTTTAAATGGTGAGAAAATATACAGAATGTTCTATTTTAAAACTATGCTATTTTACTCTGTAACTGGAAAACACGATTTTCAGTTGTTCTTGTGTTTTTGAAACAATTTAATATTTTAATAACAAAGTTACTAATAACCGACACTTAGTTTGAATGACCCTGTATAGTAGAAGTTAGTTACTGTTCGCCCACCGAACCTGGAAGTAGGACGCCTGAAGGGGCAGGGAAAGAAATCGACATCCGCGAATATCATTCGACGATGCTTTGGAGGCTTGTCTCGACGGCCACCAATCTGTGAAAGGCTTTCTGTTCGCAGAAATGCATTGCTGTCAAACTATTGAAAGTGTAGGAATATGTTGGGGCGATATACATATTTAACCATAGCTAATATTATACTTGGTTCTTTTAAGAAAACGATGTAATAAGCGATAAAATAAAATAAAAACAGATATTAAATATTTAAAAAGATGTGTAAAAGAAATTAAGATTATTAGGATAAAAAAACTGGCAACATCTTAAAACCAACACATATTTGTCCGCATTCTTTTGATCAAGCTAGACTCTCTGGGTACTCTTTGTTTGACCTCCGGACAGTGCGGACGTGCGTAGAGAACTACAAAGTTCCTCCCGGAGTGGCGGCTAAAGGTGTCGTACGAACGTTTTTACCTTCGGGGATCAAGGAAAAATTTACGCTAAATTGACGGCATCTTTCTTCTGGATCTAAGCGCTGTGAGCGAAGATTCCTATAAGCTGATGGTATCCTGTTTGGTGGTGAACACGAGGTATTTCTCAAATGGCGGGAAATAGATGGTCGTGCCATGGGAACTGTCAGTAGTGAAAGTGAAGGTTATACGTAACACCAGTAGCAGATCTTGGTTTAACAGCCGACAATTTATGCATTGCATCGATTGTTGAATTATTTGTTTTCTTTTGGAATTTCTGGGAGCTATGAGCTCGATTATCCAGATTTTCCGCCGACGAAGCCCTGGAAAGCATAGTCCGAAAGGGGGAGAGAGGTGGATTGGACCTGAAGGGACCAAAACCAAGAAAAAAAATAGAGAGAGAGAGAGAGAGAGACTCTCTGGGCGAACAGTAGTTAGACATTTTGACATTCACTTACCTAATATTAAGTTATTACAAAGCTTGGTAATCTGCCCAGCACCAGATTCCCCACAATGTAAAACCTTTTGTCCCATGTGAAGAAGTACTGATTCAACTTCGTCAACATCTTTTTATTGCCTCCTACCATAAAACAAAGTGTTCCTGCTTGAGCTCCTACGACACCACCTGATACAGGGGCGTCTATAAAACGTACGTTAGACGCTTTGGTGGCTTGAAATAGTTCTTGAGCAACCTGTAGAAAAAGAGCATTATTGATAAGATAAATTGGTGGGTTAAAAAGGGTAATATCGATGTAACTACAGACTGTCCATGGATGGGGTTTACAGGAGGACAAATGGATAAAATCTTTCAATTTTAGAAGAAAAGTTATCTTAATAAAAATTTTTGCTTTTTTTTTATCTTTGGACAATCCACAAAGGCTGAAAGCCTAAATACTAACGTTGGGTGTCTTAAGCAGGGTAAGAGGAAGTTTGTTAACACGGGACTTAAAAACTTGAAGATTTGGGGGAAGGAAAGACCTCCGCGGGCAGTAGGTTCCACAGTCTAGAAACTCTAGGGATAAAAGAACGAACGAAATGGGAAGTTCGGGGCCTGTCCAATTGAACCGTATAGGGATGCATACGCGCGGCACCACGAGTTTCTCTGTTGGGAGCTGCAAGACGAGGGACTATACTGGATAATTCGTCGGAGCAGAAGCCGTAAAAGTCTCTATAGAAGAGCGATAGATTTCCCACAGCTCGACGATGGGCAAGAGAAGGAAGTCTTTGAGTAAGTAAAGGATCATTAATAAGACGAACAGCCCTTCTTTGAATGGCATCAAGAATGCTGAGGGTTGTAGGGGATGCCACTCCCCAGACATGAGAACAATATTCCAGAGAGGGTCGAATTTGGGATACATACAAAGTGTATAAATTGGAAGGAGAAAAATACTTTTTGGTTCGGAAAAGAAATCCAAGCTTTTTTGAAGCCGCGGTGACTATAGATACAATGTGTTAGAGTTATTCTCAAATGTGACGCCCATAAGGTTAAATGTGTCCCTGCTCTGCAAAACCTGGACACTCATAAGCAAAGGATGAGTGTTTGATGATTTTTTTCGCGACAAGGAACATGACTGTGTTTTGGATGCATTAAATTGAACGAGAATTTTGGCGCCCCAATCCAATATCAAATTGAGATCCTGTGAAAAAGATATCTGCATCGCCCTGCGTTTGCTTTCCAAGTCGGGTTGAGAGATTGGTTTGGGAACCTGAAAAGTGGAGTGAAGGGTACTATCGTCAGCATAACTATGAATGGGATTGGTTGTGGAAGAAAGAAGATCGTTGATCTGAAGAAGAAACAAAATTGGTGCTAGTACTGAACCCTGAGGCATCCAGCATTAATTTCGTGAAAGCTTGAAGAGTGGCAATCAACAATGACTGATATACGTCGATTAGAAAGATAACTGGAGAGCCAAGAGCAGAGTTTAGTTGGAAGATCGTAGGAGGGAAGTTTATTAAGAAGTGCGTCATGCCAGACTTGGTCGAAAGCGTTATATATATCAAGAGCAACGATCTGGGACTCACCTAGAAACTCAAGAGACTTGTTCCAGTTGTGTGAAACGAAGGAAAGAAGATCTGCTGTAGATCTCTCGTGACGAAATCCGTATGGCCTGTCATGTAAAATTTTATGTTTTTCTAAATACCTAAGAAATTGCTTGTAAAAATATAATTCAGGAAGTGCAGCCCTAGATCTAGGGGCGTGGAGGGGGGCAAACCAGGGTGGCTGCCCCAGGTGGGTGACACCTTTAAGGGGCGGTAAATTTAAATGATGTGATAACTACTGGCGTTTGCGATCTAGATTTATTAAAATACGTAGAAGTTGTTATTGTAAGAGGCGAAGACCTTCTATTTTTGGTCTTCACTTTTTATTTGGGATACTTGTACGTATTAAACAAGGGCGACAAGTTATGGAAACGGGGCGCGATTTGAAAGGAGAGGACCTTTTTACAAATGGCCCCAAATGATGGGAATGGGGGCGATTTTTTTGTGGGTCTTTAATTTTTTTATGTCAGGGCATTTTTTGCCTTGTCGCTCCGGGGCTGACGAAGAGAAAATGTTTCTTTTGTATACAGGATTCGTAAACACATGTTTGTGTCCCAAGGGTAGATTACCTTCAATTTTCATTTTTGAGCAGTCTTATTTTTTTTTACAGGGGTAAAGTCCGCGCGTTTAGTAAAGAGGCCACCCACGTCATCATTATCTTCGCGAAATCTTCTGTAACTCTCTTCAATCGCGGTTTCTAGGGCTTCGTATCGTTACCTAGGAAGTAGGCATTTTAAAGATTTGATTTAAAAAAATAAATAACATTTTAAATACAGGATGAGGAAATAACAAGAGATTTTGCTCAGAAAATGATGAAGTCGGTGGCCTCTTTACTAAACGCGCGGACCCTACCAAAATTTTAATAAAACTGATTTAGATTGTTTTAGTTTTATCAGAAATAAATTATTTTAAATTTTGCAATAAAAAGCTCAGAAATTACAATAAATAATACTTTAATTCCGACACTTATTTTTCTGGAGGCAAAAACTATTCTTTTTTTATCTTCGGACAAACCACGAAGGCTTAAAGCCTAAATACTAACGTACCGTGGGTGTCTTAAGCGAGGTAAGAGGGAGTTTGTTGACACGGGACTTAAATACTTGATGATTTGGGGAGGAAGGAAAGACCTCCGCGGGCAGTAGGTTTCACATTCTAGAAACTCTAAGGATAAAAGAACGAACAAAGTGAGAAGTTCGGGGCCTGTCCAGTTGCACAGTATAGGGATGCATACGCCCGGAGCCACGAGTTTCTCTGTTGGGAGCCGTGAGTGGAGGAACTATACTGGACAATTCTTCAGAACAGAAACCATGGAAGTACCTATGAAAAAGCGATAAATCCCCCACAGCCCGACGATGGGCAAGAGAGGGAAGCCTTTCTGTAAGTGAAAGATCATTAATGAGACGAATAGCTCTTCTTTGAATAGAATCAAGAATGCTTAGGGTTGTGGGAGACGCCATGCCCCAGATATGGGAACAATATTCCAAGGGAGGTCGGATTTGGGACACATATAAAGAGTATAAATTAGAAGCGGAAAAATACTTTTGGCTCGAAAGAGAAATCCAAGCTTTTTTGAAGCTGCCGTTCATTTTCAATGTGACGCCCACAAGATTGAAGGTGTCTTTGCTCTGTAAAACTTGGCCGCTCATAAGTAGAGGATGAGTATTTGATGACTCTTTTCGCGACAAGGAACATGATTGTGTTTTGGATGCATTAAAATGGACGAGATTTTTGGCGCCCCAATCCAATATTAAATTAAGATCCTGCGAAAGAGATATCTGCATCGCTCTGCGTTTGTTTTCCAAATCAGGTTTAGTGATGGGTTTAGGAACCTGGAAACTGGAGTGTAGGGTAATATCGTCGGCGAAACTATGAATGGAATTAGTTGTGGACAAGAGAAAGTCGTTGATGTGAAGAAGAAACAATATTGGTGCCAGAACTGAGCCCCGAGAGACTCCAGCTTGGTGAAAGCTTAAAGAATGGCCGTCCACAATAACTGATATACGTCGATCAGATAGATAACTAGAGAGCCAAGTACATAGTTTAGTTGAAAAACCATAGGAGGGAAGTCTATTAAGAAGTGCGGCATGCCAGACCTGGTCAAAAGCTTTGGATATATCAAGAGCAACGATCTGGGACTCACCTAGAAACTCAAGAGACTTATTCCAACAGTGTGATACGAAGGAAAGCAGATCTGCTGTAGATCTTTTCTGGCGAAATCCATACTGCCTACTTAATACCATTCTTATATTTTTTATCATTTCCAAGGAAATTTAATTTCTTATCATTTTTTAATCATTGTAAGTGACATATTTCTGCATGGAAATATGGCTATAACAGAAGATGCCTTTTGTTGTTTTGAACACCTTGTAAAGTGTTTTAAAAGTAATGTAAAAGATTTAAAGGGACGAGTCTCTGTGACCTATTGTAAAAAAAAGAGAGCACAAAGCAAAAAAAAACAATATTAAATATTTTTAACCTGTGGGCCTACAGTTGAACAATCTACCAATAACGAATTTTTGGCTATTCGGTTTAGTAAACCTTTTTCTCCAACTATTAAGTCTTTAACAATTTTTCCGTTTGGCAGCATTGTTATGATAATGTTAGCACCATCTACTGCTTCTTCAGGTGATGAACATGGAATAGCTCCTACAAGGAAATAAATATTATTATCTATAGTAAGAACATTTTAAACGCGCAAATTCGGTACCCATTGAAAATAATACAAAAAACATAAAAAGGCCGTCTGCAATCGGACTATTTTATACAAAGGCGCCGCTATCCTTTACAGCGACGCGCCGATACACTATGGGATAGAAATCCATAATTTTGGCCAAAAAGCAACTTTGAAATTTTAATGGCTCATGCTGTGTATTTCAAAGTAGATACTCCAAACTACATGTACGCAAAATTTTAAAAGGATATGACTTCTATTGGGATAATAAGAAACTTGAAAATGTATTTTAAGTAAACATAAATATACAATATTTAATATAATTAGTTTATTATTAGCCTTGTTTACTAAAAAATGTAAAAGAGTTTAAATAATAAGAGCTATTGTTGTGTTTCCGATGCAGTCTCGCGAAGTCTCGCTACTTTTGTCAAAGTTTTTTTACCTTTTTTCTTTATCAGTTTTTGTACTTACAATTGCCTTCCTACTTTTTGCTACTTCTGAGTGTAAGGACAGATACTAGATTTTTTTATAATTTACAAGGTTTTCCATTTTAAAATTTAATATGTTTTGTCCTACACTGTATATTCTAAAATATAAAATCATTCTGATGAAAGATATGGATTCTACAGAATCTACCCAACAAAACAGTGTTTTTTATTTATTTTATACGTTAAAAAATAAAAAAGTTGGGAAGATGTATCTCTATTACGCTTCTAAGAATAATTTAAAATTATTTTTCAGATTTGGATGGTCATATTTCCAAAACTAATTAAGATAGACACATCAAATGTAGTATTTTTTTAAAGCATTTTAAAAGATTTTTTGGTGGTGATATAATATTCAGGGTAATCCATTTAAAAAAAGGATACCTATTGTCGTACCCTGTCTATCATATGAGATAATAATCATCGGATTACTGATTAGAATACTACCGAATGAACCAAACAAGCTGACATTGTAGTTTATTTTGTACAATTAAAAATAATAATGTTAAGGGGGTTTAAATTTATAATATCATATAATAAGTTTTAGGTTTCCAAAAAGCATTTGTAATAATTTATAATATTTTTCCAGTAAAAAGCACCTCATTTTAAGTTAGATTGAGAAGTTTTTAGAATTTTGACCAAAAAAATTAATATCTATCCCATAGTGCGATGACCAGCTGCATCAACCGGCATATCATAAAAGAAATATAGCACAGGCGGCCGCGAAGACAAGCATGCCGATTTATTTGCTTTAAACTTTTTTGTGATTTTTTTTCTTATCAAAGAGCACCGAATTTACATTTTTAAACTGTTCCTTCTATACTTAACTTATTTGTAGTAAAGGAGCCCTATATGCTAAATGGGGATTTAATCGAGCGTCATAGAGACCTATTGGGTTGCAAAGCTTAAATAATAAGAAGAAAAAAATCTTATATAATGCATATCTTTTCATCGGTGCGGGAAGCAGCTATAGGCTTTTAAATATGTCAAAAAATACTGTTATTATTTCGGCTTGTGGAAATCATTCGAATCGTATTGAATTATATATTTTTCGTTATTCTTGAATTATTTTCTTCAAAAAAAAAAATAATAACTACGTTCTAGAATGTCAAAATTACGTTTTTTTACAACTTTGTAGCCCTCCGCTTTCTTTATGTCATTCTGAAATTGTCAGATTAGTGGAATATACACTGTTTATAGCATACATATAATTAACTCACTATATCTTAATCTGAGGCGCTCAAAAATTTCTGATGGATATATTTTTATTGTTTACGATCGGCCCTGTATACGGGGCTCATATTTGATGGATGAATTTAATCGGGTATAAGGTATCCTCCGGAATATTAATCTGCCGCGCTCAAGTTACTTCCGAAATCCCTCTCTTGGGCTCCCCTACCATTATCAACATCCCATATAAGATTTTTGCCGGCAAAGCATTGGCAAAAAGGTATCAAAAAGACATCAAAATGGGCAATTGGCCGTTATTAGGCCACGTGTTGCAGAAAATGTGATGGCATTCATCATTAGTAAGTTATGATGAAAAAATGCGTTTAGGATGATGGCATCCATCATTAATAAGTTATGCTGAAAAAATCCATTTGGGATGATGGCATCCATCATTAAAAAGATTTTGGCAAAAATATGCCTTTTAGATGATGGCATTACATTATTTTTTCCTAATGACAATAAAATGCATTTTTTACCAGAACTAAAATCTGCATAAATAATGCACATGCATAATGTGCAACAAGAAAAAGTTAAATGCAGAAGTTGTTCCGTGAAATGTATTTTTTAGTATTTTTATTGTACCTCTTATGGTTTTCCCAAAATTATTATTATATTATATTTAAATTTTATATGGGACACCCTGTACATAAACACACATTATGCATGTGCATTATTTATGCACATTTTAGTTCCCTGGACGGTAAAAAATGGATTTTATTGTCATTAGGAAAAAATATTGTAATGCCATCATCTAAAAGGCATATTTTTGCCAAAACCTTTTTAATGATGGATGCCATCATCCTAAATGCATTTTTTCAGCATAACTTATTAATGATGGATGCCATCATCCTAAACGCATATTTTTCATCATAACTTATTAATGATAAATGCCATCACATTTTCTGCAACACGTGGCCTAATAACGGCCAATTGCCCATTTTGATGTCTTTTTGATACCTTTTTGCCAATGCCTTGCCGGCAAAAAATGTTATATGGGATAATAATAAACTAATTCTATCAAACTCGGCTATTATATGACAAAGACAAAAGAGATGAATATAAAAGTGGGTTAGCCACAAGGTACAAGTTATTGATACAAGGGTGGTTCAAATATGATCGAGACAAATACTCTGATACGTTTATTTGTCTCTCTGTATCTTCCTTTACTATTTGCGCATTTCGTCCACCTTTCCAGAAGTTTTTTGATGCCAGTATGGAAGCATTCTTCGTGCAACTCGGACAGCCATGTGCGCACTACCTCCAACCTCCTCGTCGGTGTAGAATCTTTGACCTCAGAGGGCTTTTTTCAGGGGTCCAATCATATGATAATGGCAAGGTGCTAAATTTGGACTATATGGGGGGTTCAAGAACATCCCACTTCAATTCCAATATTGTTTTTAACGCCCTTCCACACTAAAAAACGAATGATAATACGTTGCGCAACGGCGGTCGGCACTTGACGTACACCAATGGTCGTAGCACGCGCGTAAAACATGTGCTACCGACAAGAACCATGCCACACTGCAAGGTTAGTTTATATTTATAAGGTTGCGACATATCCTCAACTTTTAGACGGTTCGAGGTCGGGGACGCAAGGAAGGGCACTCCACGGAGAAAAGTTGGCAAGACTGGATAAAATCAAAGCTGATGATCAATCTAGTGGCGTCTAGAATTTGCGCATTTCATTTTGCATTGTTTTGGAAGTGATATTTGTTGAAAGATGTAATTCCAAATGTTTTTTATTTAAAGTAAAAGAATTTACAACTTAATAATAATTAAAAACTGTTGTGTAAACGGTTGTTCTACTAATACAATAAACTGTATATCTCCGGCACTGAACAACATGGCCGAAAAATGGGAGATGTGACGTCATAACATGTCAAAGCAATATGGCCGAATGTCGTGACCTTATATAGAACGACTTTGGCCACACTGTTCGTTAGAAACCCAGCTACCATATACGCAAGTCACTCCCTTAAATTATACATGCGCGCCGTCTACTGCGTTTGTCTCGATCATATTTGAACTCCCTCGTAAATCTTAAGCCCAGTACCGTCACCTAATAGTGAGAGATTCAATATTAAGTGAGGGGTGAGTGAAAAAGTGAGATTTTAATAAAATGAAGATAAATGCAGCAATATTTTAGTTATTTTTAAAATTTTTAACTTTTGTAATGGCGCAGTATTTTCACGCAGTAATACCACTAGTGCTAAATTTACTTCCGGAAATTTTTTAAGGCCACGAATATTTTGAAAATTATCCCAAGCCATAGACGAGGAAGAATTTTCTTAAAATATTCGTGGCAGAAAAAATTTCCCGGAATAATTTAAGCACGTGTGGTATTCGGTAAGAAAATTTCACACCAAGTTTGTGTTAAATAATATTCTTTTAAATTAATATTTGTAACTTTGACACGAGCTTTAAAATTTTACTATAAAATAAATATTTTCCATTTTACCAATTGTAGTTGCAAATATATGTAATTTTAGAGCTTATCATTGTTTATTCTTTTATATTATATATACCTTATATTTCTACAGTTGGTAAAAATAGTTTATTTTAATTTTTTTAGACCCATGCCTTGCTTTCGTTTGCTCTTCACTTATGTCTAGTACTTCAGTCTTATGATATTATTTTACTAACTGTAGTTAAATAAAATTGTCATTTAGGGTCTTAAAACCTTACATTATTTTATATTATGTTATATCTGAAATACTACAACTGGTACAAAATAACATTTTTTTAATTATGTATGTGAATGACAGACATGACGTTAAAACAAATTCAGTGATTATGTCAAAAAAATTTCACTATAATTCGCTCCAAGGTACCCCAGGCAGGAGAAACAAATTTCCGATAAATAACTAGTGTTGTCATGGTAATGCAACCAAAACTACACATTTAATTGGTCGAAAAACAGTGGTGTGGAATTTTCTAATTAATACTTGTTATTTTATAATTTTCACGTATACCACTTTTCCACTGACCCCCTCAAATTATTCTTCAAACAGTACTTAAAAAAACGGTCTATATTTTTTTATGGATGGTGAAGGGAGGATAACCATCGGAATGTTTTAAAAAGTGTCCGTCGAAAGGTGCAACTTAAGGTGGCGCCACCGTAGCCAAAGGAGATTTTTTAACCAATGAGCATGAATTATTAGAGTGAGATACAAAATGAAAAAGGACAGATAGATACAAAATAATGAAGGGAAGAAATACCAAAATCCCTTCACTGGCTACTGTGGCGCCATCCCAATTTGCTATAATCCGATGGCCACTTTTTCAACTTGTCCGCCATAAAAGATGGTTATCCTCCTCCACCATCCATAATTTTTTACGGCTTTAAATTTACCTTGTACTTCCTTAAATGCAGAAGGAACCACATCGTAGACTTTAGGTTTCTTTCCATGTTTTATCAAGTTGTTTACCATGCGGGCACCCATTTGCCCCAGTCCAATGAAGGCAATGTTGCTATTTTGTCTACCTAAAAATTAAATTATTTCAAAACATGCAGGGTGTTCAGGAATTGTGGGCAATCTCTCGCATTCATATAGAACACATAAAAATAATTCGCCAAGTTCCTAACAAAATTTTCTACCAAAGCCCCTCTTTACTGAGATATGCGCCCTTAAAAACCGTTTTACAGTCGGTAAGTTGTTGTTGTTGCTTTGTTTGTGGCTTAGGTCCCCGAGAGTCCAATTGCCAGTACGTCCCTTTGTGTCGAGAGGGGGTTGTATTCTGGGTAGGAGTCTCCAGTAGGTCGGGCCTGTGCCCCTGGTGGCTCCCGAGCTTTTCACTTTTTAATTGTTAATACTTATTGTACTTTCTTCGATGCAATGCATAAATTGTCGACTGTCAAACCAAGATCTGCTACTGGTGTTACGTATAACCTTCACTTTCACTTCTGACAGTTCCCATGGCACGCCCAGCTTATAGGAATCTTCGCTCACAGCGCTTAGATCCAGAAGAAAGATGCCGTCAATTTAGCGTGAATCTTTCCTTGATCCCCGAAGGTAAAAAACGTTCGTACGACACCTCTAGCCTCCACTCCGGGAAGAACTTTGTAGTCCTCTACGCACGTCCGCACTGTTCGGAGGTCAAACAAAGAGTGGAGTCGACAAGTTCTTTCTGCAACTTGCAAGAAACTTGTAGTAGGCATGCGCAGTACGCAAACAGCTGATTTTTGGCAGCGTATTCTGCAACTTTATTGCGACTTGCAACCCAGTTGGACCGATTTTTCCTGCAGTTGCAACTGCAAGTCTGGGAAAAATATGATGCCTTTAGTGGTATCAACCCCACCCAAAGTTACTAGTTGAGTGACTACCACCTTCTTGCTTTTTTCTTCAATTTTCATCCCCCAGGAGGGTAGCGGCAGCAATAATAAGGCAAATTTTAGCCGCGGTGGCTCTTTTTCGTTCGATAATTTTTCATTTTTAACAGCTATTCTAAATACCAGGCAATAGCTAGGTTGGGTTCTAACTTTATTTTCACATTTTTGCACGTTGGTACCTTGCCCTATTTTTGAAATATTAAAAAGCGAATTGCCGACTGTAAAACGAATCTGCAATAAACTTGCAGCAAGTTTATTGTTGAAAGAAAGTTTCTGCAACAAAATTGCAGAAAGAACTTGCCGACTGTAAAACGGACTTAAAGGACGTTTTTCTTAAATAACTTTTATAGTAATTTTTTCTTTACTATGACAGATATTACTAAGGACTCCTTATTGTAAGTTTACATCTGACATTTATTGCATGATAATTTATGTCAGGCAGAAATTCTGGCTAATATAAACGCTTAAAAATTTATTCTATTCTATTCTATTTTCGGTTTTTGGCTTTCACACGTAATGTATTCAGCCATCGTCAAGTGGATGTGGTCAAAAATTTGGGTCCGATAGAATTTTTTTATTGTTTACATTAGCCAAAATTTCTGTCTGACATAAGTATCATGCAATAAATACCATTACACCATTCTACAAAATGAAACAAAAGTATTGGACCCAGATATGTGATATATGCTAAATTCTAACCTTAAATATCGGAATATAAAATCAGAAATTTTTACGCATTTTTGCAAAGTACTATACCGGGTGTTGCTCCGTCGAGCGGGACATAGGGAATCCCATGTAAATTTTGAAGTAGTCAAATATTGGCTCCCTAATTATTTTAGAAAAAATGCAATTAGGATTTATTGAAGAGCACAGTAAGTTCCACCCAAAATAAAAATTTGAGAATTTTTCAATCAACCAGTAAAGAGTAAACTGCTTAATACTTCTACAACGTAGTATCTCATTATGCACCCTGTACTCTAGAAATCAACAATAAAAACACCATATCGATTTATCAGTGACATTTTAGATCATTAGTTTATAATGTTATTGCCAAAACTGAACAATTTTATACGGGAATTTCAAAAAGAATCCTCGCATTTCATTTTAGTTTACAGCTAATTCCAACATATGCACTCACAGTTACGCAAGACAATAAAACAAATTTTTCTACATTTAGAAATCAATTTATGACGAAAATATCAGGATTTAATCAAATGCTTAAATATTCCTTCATTAACTGCCAGACAATAACCCAAACGATTATAAAACTCATTTCTTACGTTGGCTAGTTGGTACATCGATATTCTGGCACATTCAGCGGAAAAAAATCATATTTTTTATTGGTAGCTTAGTTTTTAAATGTCCCCATAGAAAAAATCGTTTGGCGAAAGATCACGTCGATTTTCTTCACATTTGCAATTATTCATTACTGTGCCTGTGTTTCAAATTTTTATCGTCCGTTCTATTGTCGATTTACTTGGTACTGGCCTATTGGGAAAATAGGCTGCAAATATGTCCGCTACTCTTCGATAACTATTTCCCTGGTAAAACCATTTTATAATAGTGATTTTTTTATTTAAGTAGTTCATTATTTAAGAATGATGTGACATTGATTTGACAACTTGAGAATAAGAGGTTAATTAATTTTTCTAGTATTTTATTATAAACTTCTAATAATACAAGTCGGGTAAGAAGATAGGAGATTCGTAACTTATTTTAGCATTTATCTCTTAGCTGGCGGACTGAGAAGAGCTGAAATTTGTACACTGGGTACAACTTTTCGTGCTTTTTAAAAAATCCTAATTATATTTTCTTCTAAAATAATTAGGGGAGCCAATATTGGACCACTTCAAAATTTACATGGGATTCCCTATGTCCCGTTCGTCGGAGCAACACCCGGTATATTGGTGGATGCTAAAGCAAAATTTACCCTTAATTTAAGTGCAGAACATACATAAAAACGTATTTTGTATGTCTGAGCCACAATCACTTTTTCATTCTTGAAAAATTGCTAAAAAACTTCAGAATTGAAGAAAAACATTGTTGCGTATGACTCGCATGCCCCTGTCTATTAAACTAAGAATAAAACATACCCAAAGTTTTTTAAGATCAGAAAAAAATTGTCATGTTTAGTAGTCAAAAATACATCACAGAATCTGGGTCATATCCTTTTTTATTTTATCAAGTGACATTAAACTCACAATATTAAATTAATATTCCTGTCAACGTGACTCAGGTTATCCGTTTACCTTTTCTTCAAAGATAATTTAGCAAATCTATGTCCTTATTCACTATTGACGTATCGTGTCCATGATATTTTTTTTTATATCACTACCTAAGTTATATTCGTAAAGAAACGTAAAATAATATAAATTATTTAGTATATAAAAGAATTTAAGATTTTTAAATTATTTAAAAAGATTTAAGTCCGGTACTGGACATGACCTTTTAATGCGTATGTACCAAAACCCTCCGGCAAAGAATACCTACCAATCCATAGAACCCCACAAGTGAGATTTCAGCGTACCCTAAAAAATTTTAGTACCTACCGCGACCAACAGATGGCGAAAGTAGTACGATGTCGCTGATAGCACTCGCTGACGAGCAGTCGGCCCGATCAGTTAGAGTGAGAATATACGCAAAATTTAATAAAATTAAAATCCCCGATAAATGGTAGTATCCATTAGATTTTTAAATTTATGATTTCAGAATAGGATATATCGATGGGTTTTTGACAAAACATCGTAAGCGACATTCGTCAGTTTTACGGGAAACGTTTTTTTTTTCATTGGCTTTATTTCAGATGAAGATATGTTCTATATTGGTTCGGCGCTTCATTTAATTAATGGTAGTTATTTGGGTACACGCCAAAAATAAATTGATAGTATCAAAAGACCAAAAGAAAAAATAAAGCAAGTAAATAGAGAACTAAAAATCGACGTTTTGGTGGCAAGTCTGCCACCGTTGTCAAGATAAATTAAATAAAAATAAAAAAATTAACTATTATTTAAGTTTTGAATTTTAAAATTTTTAGCTTTTTTTTAGGAGATTCTGAAAATTTTGACATTAAATGTTAAATATGTTTATTTTGTAATTCAAATTAAGAAGAAATCTAAAATAAAAACATTCAGATCTCGGGTTTTCTTTAAAAATAACGCGATGGGAAGAAAAAATCGTTTTCCGTAAAATTGGCGAATGTCGCTTACGATGTTTTGTAAAAACGCATCGATATATCCTATTCTGAAATAATAAATTTAATAATCTTATGGATACTACCATTTATCGGGGATTTTATTTTTATTAAATTTTGCGTATATCCTCAGTCTAACTGATCGGGCCGACTGCTCGTCAGCGAGTGCTATCAGCGACATCGTACTACTTTCGCCATCTGTTGGTCGCGGTAGGTACTAAAATTTTTAGGGTACGCTGAAATCTCACTTATGGGGTTCTATGGATTGGTATTCTTTGCTTCCGGTGTTCCTCGAGTTTGTTTACTGCGCGAGGTCGTAAAAATCTGCAAAAGGCAATTAGGCTCTGTGTATCTAAATGTGAGATATCTATGATGTAAACCTACCATTAAGATGGTACTCTTTTAGAACATTTGCATTTATTAGGGCGCCAGGGACGGACTTACTCTAACACAATAGTGCTAATTATTTTTACACCCTGTGTATTAGAGAAATAAGAGTAGTAACATCATTGGATACATTTAACTTTTAGCTAAAAATAGGGCATTCCTGTTAAATATCGATAAAATGTAGCGTGTGCGACCAAAATAAATTTTTGTGTTGTGGTCTTTAATAAAATAAAAAAATGAAAGTACTTTACTCTTAATAATTTTTTTTTTCATTTCTAGTTATAGCTTGCCCTGTATATTGTCGATTGGGGTAAGTGGGGTACCTCTTAGACAGCCTTTAATAATTTTTACATTTTTTTTTTAATTTTATGGAAAGCAAACATTATTTGTTTTGTTGATAAAAAGTTAAAAACAAAAATGTTTGGTAATTTCTAGAAACCTGCGGCAACTCCGATTTTGACAAAATTTGGTATACGGGGGTTTTTGGGGCGCTGAACACGAATCTGAAAGCATTTTTGGCGGAAACGTTTCGTTCTTGAGATATTCATCATCAGACTTGAAATTTTAAACTAATCCTATTTTTACAATATTCACACTTCGTTTTACACACAATTCTTGATTTAAAGGCAAAGTGGCACACATTTTTCACCTTTGAAAACCCCGTTTTTACGTATTTTACATTATTTTTGCATTAAATTGCATAGCTATACTTTGAATTATTTTAATCCCAGTGTGCCATGAAGCCCTATGTGTATGTATGGTTGCCGAATTATCAAAGAAAAGCCACGCAATTTAATGCAAAATAATGTAAAAACGTAGAAAAACGGGGTTTTAAAAGGTGAAAATCAAATATTTTGTGACACTTTAGCTTTAAATCAAGAATTGTGTGCAAAAAGAAGGGGGAATATAGTGAAAATAAGCTTAGTTTAAATTTGAACTTTGATGATGAATATCTCGAGAACGAAACGTTTCCGCCAAAATGATTTTTAGATTCGTGATCAGCGCCCCAAAAACTCCCGTATACCAAATTTCGTTAAAATCGGAGTTTCCGCAGGTTTCTAGAAAATTACCAAAAGTTTTAATATTTATTAGTATTTATAGTTTATAAGTTAGAATTTATAGGAGAATATTTTTTCTTTGCTTCAAAAGCATACCAATAAAACTCTCATCCCACACAATCTGATAATAATAATACGTTTAAAAATCTAAATATATAATCAAGGAAAAAAATAGACTCACAATCTGAAAAATATTCGTATAATTCGGAAAGAGTAATATTAAAATAACTAGCTTAAGTTTTATAATCTTAAACACGTGTATAGATAAATAGGTGTAAAACCTACGTTATTAATATTTTTATTTGTTTCTCTTTTTCGTCAAGACGGTAAAGATATACTAATATTAAAATAAGCATTTTTTCTTTAGCGTCCACCCAATGACACTATTTATTACGATATAGTAAGTAATTTTTTCGTGTTAACCGTATTAATCGGAGTAGTTCAAACCGCATTTGAAATGACAATATAAATATAAGAGCAAAGACAATTATAGTTTCAGTGAAAGTATATACCGGATGATGCATCGCCGGGCGGGACATAGGGAATCCCATGTAATTTTTAATGGGGTCAATTATTGGCTCCCCTAATTATTTTAGAGAAAAATTCTATTGAAGTTTATTGAAGAGCATGCAAATCTACGTCCATGGTAAAAACTTTAGATTTTTCGATTAACCCGTTTGCTAGTTAGATGCTAATATATTTTTAAAAATTCTTACATTATTATCGCCTCATATTTATGAACAACAATAAAAATACCAGTTAGCGTGACATTGCGTTGTCATTTTGAAATTTAGTGCTTTATTATTATCAAAAAATCGTAGGGCGAAAAGATTAACCATGAGTTATACTACTGAAGAAAAGTATTGATGATTAAATGGTACTATTAAGGAAATAGTTACCAAAAGGTGTCAGACATGTTCGCTGCTCAGTATCCGAATAGACCGATACCCGGAAAATCAACATTCGATAGGACTATCAAAAAATTTGAGACCAAAGCAGCACAGTGATAAATAACTGCAAATGTGAAGCTAGGGAGTATCAAAGAGAAGAAAATGTAAGAGATGATAGAGACTTGGACATTTTATTGCACGTGGAAGAAAATGAAGGGAAGGTGAGTACAAGGAAACTTCAGGATATCATAGGAAAAGATCAATCAACAGTGCTCCGAATTTTGAAAAGGCATATAACATTTCATACAAATATGAATGAAAGACATCAAGAGCTAAGGGATGGGGATGAAATACGACGGCAGGAATTTTGTTTTGACATGATGGAAAGGACAAACATGGACAGGGAATTTTTAAAAATATTTGTTTTACTGATGAGTGCACATTTATGTTAAACAATAAACCCAATCATCAAAATTACCGATACTGGAGCAAAGAAAACCAGATTTGTCGAAACGAGGACGCAATATCCACAGAAAGTAAATGTTTGGGCGGGGATTTTCGGACAATTTTTTCTTAATCAAAATTTAAATGCAGAATTTTATTTGGAACTACTCGAGGAACTAATTTTACCCGCTTTAAATGATGTATCCAGGGGGAAAATCAGGAAATTTGATACCCAATGGATGGCTGCCCGGCACATAATACCCTGGCTGTTCGGGAATATTTACACAATGCTTTTAATGGAAATGTTATTGGCCAGCCAGGTCTCCTGATATTTCGCCAAATGATGACTTCTTCCCTCTGGGGTCATTTAAAAAGCATGATATACAAGGATAAAAGTTACTCTAATCTAGATGAGTTAAAAAATGCTATTCACTGTACGATTTTTTGATAATAATAAAGCACTAAATTTCAAAATGACATCGTAATGTCACGCTAACTGGTATTTTTATTGTTGTTCATAAATATGAGGCGATTATAATGTAACAATTTTTAAAAATATATTAGCATCTAACTAGCCAACGGGTTAACCGAAAAATCTTAAGTTTTTACCATGTACGTAGATTTGCATGCTCTTTAATAAACTTCACTAGAATTTTTCTCTAAAATAATTAGGGAAGCCAATAATTGACCCCATTAAAAATTACATGGGATTACCTATGTCCCGCCCGGCGATGCATCACCCGGTATAATTGTCTTTGATAAGAGTTAGAAAGAGATAGGTATTCAAATATGTTTAAAATGTTTTACCGTATTAACAAGAAAAAACGCCTTAATTATGACCAGCAATCTGCTGCATCACTAGCGTTTATTTATTACAAAACTATTTTGGAAGCTGCATTGTTTATTTGTTTTATTACATTAAATTGGATAAAAATTTGTTTGTATTTCATATCATTCATTCGGAGCCCATAGCAACAAAATATGTACGTACATATAATTTAAAAAAACACATTACTAAAATCAGCACATTTAAAAATGAATTTTTATTTAGGTATTAGTGAATTAGCACAATTTCATATATATATTCTATGACTATTTTATTAATAGATAGCAATTAATTAAATTGAAATGAATCAAATAGTAAACAACTACTCAACGTCATACTAGAGAAAATGTAAAAATATTTTATTATAATAATACTTTAGAAGACCTCGTTTTGATCAACCTATTTTAGTTGGTGTTTCTTTTTAATAATTACACAGGTCCACAAAAAAGTAGTTTCCCATATAACATTTTTTGCCGGCGTTGTACATTTAATTTACTGGCATTGCTAACACTCTTTAATGGCAAGGCATTGGCAAAAAGGTATCAAAAAGACGCGAAAGTGGGCAATTGGCCGTTATTAGGCCACGTGTTGCAGATAAAGTGATGGCATCCGTCATTAATAAGTTATTGGCAAAAAATGCGTTTAAGATGATGGCATCCATCATTAATAAGTTATTGGCAAAAAGATAACAAAAAGACACGAAAGTGGGCAAATGCAGATACTCCCAAGCAGCAAGCTGACGTCTTATTGACGAAAATTGTCGCATATACTTTTTTAAAAAGCTAAAATGATGCGATATTTTATTTGAAAATTAAAATAGGAAAAAACTCCTTACTGCATGCAATTTCCTTGCAATGCAAAGTACCATCTCTCGGAACACTGTCCAACCTGGAGATGCAGATTTTAACACTAGCCGAAGCTATTTCTTTCAAAGCTAAGTGAGATCACCTACCGCAGACCGCTCTCGAATTATTTTGTCTAATGGGTACGGTTTAGAAGATTAAAAGCGAAGATATTGCGGAAACGTAGTAGTTTGTTGTCCATTACGCCATCTATCGATATGCCAAAAAACTATTAAATATATATAATATTTTTTTATTAACACGTCTTTAAAACTTTTAATAAAGTTTTAAACAAAATGTTTAAAGCTCCTAACAGTCTACTTGAATATCTTGCCTTCTCGACTAGCCATCACCAATTAATCACACAACACACACTTATTAGGTAATGAATACATTTAATTATGTCTATTAAAAAACTATTTTCTTTAAAAAAGAAACTAAAAGCTAGAAAACCACGTAGAAAACAAATGCACAAAGCGGTCACCTTCGGTCGAAATTAACGTAGCTAATTTTACCATCATTTTATTTTTATTCGCTCCAAAATACATAATAAACATTTTGTTTGACCTAATTTTTATTTGCATGATTTTTAACAATTAAATGTTATGAAAAGGCCATTTCCTTTAAATTATGTAAAAAAACATAAAATAATGTTGTTTAGCTGCCATTATAAATAAAACAGATCAAAAAAATTGCTTTAATGTTAGTTAAATACCAATGTTAATAATATGGTTTAAAAAGTATGAATATGCGTTGAAGGTTTGCCTTCAAAAATCCAATATTTATTTGCCTGCAACAAAAACGCGTGCTTTATTTAATCAGGATTGGTACGCCGCCAATTTGTATGCTTGCCGGCAATTCGCCTGCATGTAAAATTTATTGGCAATTAAGTGTTTATTTAGGGTTGACTTTTTAATGCGTATAAGATGTTGGCATAATATTGCCACCAATTGCCAATGCTTTACCATCAATGCCAATATGAAAAATGTACATTGCCGGCAAATAGTGTTTGCTGGGCTGTGTTGTGTCTCGGACAAATATTTTTTTACGTATTTTTTCATGCTAACACGAATCTGAAGTCAAAACTAAAGGTCAAACTGCAAAAAAATGAATTGCTGGTGCCAAACGGGCACCAACAATTTTCCCATATAACATTTTTTTGCCGGCAAGGCATTGGCAAAAACGTATCAAAAGACATCAAAATGGGCAATTGCAGGCCGTTATTAGGCCACGTGTTGCAGAAAATGTGATGGCATGCATCATTAATAAGTTATGCTGAAGAAATGCATTTAGGATGATGGCATCCATCATTAAAAAGGTTTTGGCAAAAATATGCCTTTTAGATGATGGCATTACATTTTTTTCCTAATGACAATAAAATGCATTTTTCACCGTCAGGAACTAAAATGTGCATAAATAATGCACATGCATAATGTGTGTTTATGTACAGGGTGTCCCATATAAAATTAAATACTATAATTTTGGAAAAACCATAAGAGATACAATAAAAATACTAAAAAGTACATTTCACTGAACAACTTCTGCATTTAACTTTTTCTTGTATATCTTATGGTTTTTCCAAAATTATAGTATTTAATTTTATATGGGACACCCTGTACATAAACACACATTATGCATGTGCATTATTTATGCACATTTTAGTTCCCTGGAAGGTAAAAATGCATTTTATTGTCATTAGAAAAATAATGTAATGCCATCATCTAAAAGGCATATTATTGTCAAAACCTTTTAATGACGGATGCCATCATCCTAAATGCATTTTTTCAGCATAACTTATTAATGATGAATGCCATCATTCTAAACGCATTTTTTTCATCATAACTTATTAATGATGGATGCCATCACATTTTCTGCAACACGTGGCCCAATAACGGCCAATGCCTTGCCGGCAAAAATGTTATATGGGTGGGGGCGTCGCCCTTTTCGATACAATCTTAAAAGTACAATATATGTTATCTAATCTATGGTTGTACTATCAAAAATTTGTTTATGAACAGTAAACTCTAGAGAGCGTTAAATATGCAGCAAACCGTCGGTTGCCATGACAACATGACGAGGTGGCGGCTTGGTTTGGAACTGTACTAATCTTGCCCAACAGCTTATGTTGATATTACAGTTTATGCTTTAAAAATTATCAAATATTTTTATTAACAGTGATGATACAAGGATTTAAATTAATTTCCCGAAATTATTTAGTTATTTTTTTCCGACTAGCAGTTTATGAGTTTTTAAAATTAAAGTTTGTGAACATTAAAAACTTGTGATTCTCTTTATTTTCAATTAATTTCTTTTTAAAACTATATTAGTAAGATCTTAGTAAAAAAATTATCCGGTTTGGAAAATATTTAAAGGATTCCAGATTCTTTAGACACTCTGTATAAAATACTCATAAAAGCACATAAATACAGTACTTACTCTGGCCATTTTTTCCCAATAGCAACAAACACCCTCAAGGTACTTCTAAACATGTTTACTTGATAGTGTGGTCTATAATACTAAACCGTCGTTATCTGGAGTATCACACAATTTTGTCATTAACGCAATAATTCATTAACTGATACCATACAAATACTCGACTAAAAGCTCGTTTTAAATCTGTTATTCATATTATTGTATCCACACAACCAGTTGACCTTAAGTTGTTTTTAAATTCTGAATTTCGCGTTTTATGTTTATTAGAACGATTCTAACCTATGCATGTAATGTTGCCTATGATTTGAGATCGTTCCTAGAAATATTTAGTACCTGAAAGCGGTAAAGGGCGGTGGAATCTCGGGAAAGATTAATGAGGTACTTAAGCTTTTGGCAGTGGCGTAACTACACGCGGAGTACGATCGATCGACCCCCGGTTGGGCGCCCATTTTGCTACTGAATAATACTTCTTTAAACCGTTTAATTCATTTAATTTTTAATAGCTTTTTGGTAATTTTCTAGAAACCTGCGGCAACTCCGATTTTCACGAAATTTGGTATACTGGGGTTTTTGGGGCGCAGATCACGAATCTGGCGGAAACGTTTCGTTCTCGAGATATTCATCATCAAAGTTCAAATTTGAACTAAGCTTATTTTTACTATATTCCCCTTCTTTTTGCACACAATTCTTGATTTAAAGCTAAAGTGTCGCAAAATATTTGATTTTCACCTTTTAAAACCCTGTTTTTCTACGTTTTTACATTATTTTTGCATTAAATTGAGTGGCTTCTCTTTGATAATGCGGCAACCATACATACACATAGGGCTTCATGGCACACTGGGATTGAAATGATTCAAAGTATAGCTATGCAATTTAATGCAAAAATAATGTAAAATACGTAAAAATCGGGGTTTTAAAATGTGAAAATCAAATATTGGGTGCCAGTTTGGCTTTAAATCAAGAATTGTGTGCAAAAAGAAGGAGAAATATTGTTAAAATAGGATTAGTTTAAATGTCAAGTCTGATGATGAATATCTCAAGAACAAAACGTTTCCGCCAAAAAATTTTTCAGATTCGTGATCAGCGCCCCAAGAAACCCCCGTATACCATATTTCGTCAAAATCGGAATTGCCGCAGGTTTCTAGAAAATTACCAGCTTTTACAAAATTAACACACTATACGAATGAACGGGAATGCTGGAGACAGCAATATTAAATAAATTTATTCCTCCTCCCTCCGTTCCCCTCGATATTTAACAAAAACTTACACACAAATTAGAACACTTTTTATTAAAACGCTATTTTGAGAAGAAATGCAATTAAAAGTTTAATTTTCTAATGCATATTTTAAAAATAAGTAAAGATAAAACAAATAAAATGAGAGGTTCAATAGTTTCATTTTACAGGCCCATATAACATTTTTGCCGTGCGTTGTACATTTAATTTACTGGCATTGCAAACACTCTTTAATGGCAAGGCATTGGCAAAAGGTATCAAAAGACGCGAAAGTGGGCAATTGGCCGTTATTAGGCCACGTGCTGCAGATAATGTGATGGCATCCGTCATTAATAAGTTATTGGCAAAAAATGCGTTTAAGATGATGGCATCCATCATTAATAAGTTATTGGCAAAAGATAAAAAAGACACGAAAGTGGGCAAATGCAGATAATCCCAAGCAGCAAGCTGACGCCTTATTGACGAAAATTGTCGCATATATACTTTTTAAAAGCTAAAATGATGCGATATTTTATTTGAAAATTAAAATAGGAAAACTCCTTACTGCATGCAATTTCCTTGCAATGCAAAGTACCATCTCTCGGAACACTGTCCAACTTGGAGATGCAGATTTTTACACTAGCCGAAGATATTTCTTTCAAAGCTAAGTGAGATCACCTACCGCAGACCGGTCTCGAATTATTTTTGTCTAATGGGTACGGTTTAGACGATATATAGCGAAGATATTGCAGAAACGTAGTAGTTTATTGTCCATTACGCCATCTATCGGTATGTCGAAAAAAACTATTAAATATATATATAATGTTTTTATTAACACGTCTTTAAAACTTTTAATAAAGTTTTAAACAAAATGTTTACAGCTCCTAACAGTCTACTTGAATATCTTGCCTTTTCGACTAGCCATCACCAATTAATCACACAACACACACTTATTAGGTAATGAATACATTTAATTATGTCTATTAAAAACTCTTTTCTTTAAAAAAGAAACTAAGAAGCTAGGAAACCACGTAGAAAACAAATGCAAAAGCGGTGACCTTCGGTCGAAATTAACGTAGCTAATTTTACCATCATTTTATTTTTATTCGCTCCAAAATACATAATAAACATTTTGTTTGACCTAATTTTTATTTGCATGATTTTTAACAATAAAATGTTATGAAAAGGCCATTTCCTTTAAATTATGTAAAAAAACATAAAATAATGTTGTTTAGCTGCCATTATAAATAAAACAGATTAAAAAAATTGCTTTAATGTTAGTTAAATACCAATGTTAATAATATGGTTTAAAAAGTATGAATATGCGTTGAAGGTTTGCCTTCAAAATCCAATATTTATTTGCCTGCAACAAAAACGCGTGCTTTATTTAATCAGGATTGGTATGCCGCCTGTTTTGTATGCTTGCCGGCAATTCGCCTGCATGTAAAATTTATTGGCAATTAAGTGTTTATTTAGGGTTGACTTTTAATGCGTATAAGATGTTGGCATAATATTGCCACCAATTGCCAATGCTTAATCAATCAATGCCAATATGAAAAATGTACATTGCCGGAAAATAGTGTTTGCTGGGAACAGGAATGCTGGAACAGCAATATTAAATAAATGTATTCCTTCTCCCTCCCTGCCCCTCGATTTTTAACAACACAACTTACACAAAAATTAGACATTTTATTAAAACGCTATTTTAAGAAGAAATGCAATTAAAAGTTTAATTTTCTAATGCATATTTTAAAAATAAGTAAAGATAAAACAAATAAAATGAGAGGTTGAATAGTTTCATTATACAGGGTGTCTGGAAAGTCAATGACCACACTGAAAGCAGTGGCGACTACAGCTTTTTGGTTTAGGGGTGGCCAAGAGGGAGCCAAAAATTTTTAGTGGTGTCCACTATTCTCTCTCCACTATATTATGTAATGTATGGCAATAATTTTGAAAAAAAAGGTCCCTACTTCTACAATTCTACTGTAATGTTCAGTTTTTTGTTCCGCCACATCTACCTTTTATACTGTACTTCTTATGTTTTACCTTACGCAGGGGTCGGCAGCCTCTTTTTCAGGGGTGGCCCGAGCCACACAAAAACACAGTATCTGTAAACTTTTTTATTTTTAAAATTTTGTTAATTTTTATAGAAACTGTTTCCTTATCTGAAATAATAAAGAATCGTCATAGACAAGGGAGATTCAAAATTGCGAAAATATAGGTCCTTCACCAAAAAATTATGTTAATTTCTCGGGTTTTTTAAATGCTCATATTTTTTAAATATTTAACGTATTAACACTATTATTAAGTAAAGAAAATATCAGGAATGGGTAAAGATGTAATATAATTATAAATGTGATTATGATTATTCCCTAAATTTGTATTGAATTTTTTCAGAAAATTAAGCGACTGGTTTCTCTTCGAATCAATATATTAGTTTTGGAATACTCAATTAATTTGAAGTTAATTTGGACGCTTTATAAAAATGGTATAAAATTTTTGAAGACAAAAAGGGCCCCAACATGTTTTTGGTATAAAAAAAAGTCCTCATCTTTGAAATAAAAACAATTTACTGACTTTTGTACTACATCATGTTCTCTTTCCTTCTTTCCGTATATTAACATAACTATAATATTATATAAATACTTATAATGGGGGTTGTTCCAACTCCAAAAATCCTGCCTCTCAAAAATATCAAGAGACCAAATTAATTTTAAAATAAATGAGTATTTTAAAAATGTTATAAAAAAGAACAGTGGTGTACTATTTTTTTTTAATAATATAAATTTTGGTCGAAAGCCACTGGTGGATATTTTTAAAAACTTTTACAGCAAAAATGTGATGTAACTGTCAAAAGAGGTGTACCAGATTTTGAGCAAAAATCTGAAGTGGTAGGAAAGTTATGATTAAAAAGGTTTTTTTTAAATTGTATCTTTCTGGTATATTGGGAACGAAGCATTTTCGGACACAATTTTATTTGAAAAAATACTCAAATAAGGGGGGAATGTTCCAACTTCTAAAATCTCCCCTCCCCCTTATATACGCCCATCGATTTAAGCAATTTTGCCAGGTATCAAAATGGCTTTTTTTATTTACACAAAAACCGTTCGTCGTAACGAAAAATATCAAGAGACCAAATTAATTTTAAAGTAAATGAGTATTTCAAAATATTATAAAAAAACAGTGGCGTTCTATTTTTTTTTTTTTTTAATAATACAAATCTTGGTCAAACGCCACTCGTGGAATTTTTTAAAACTTTTACAGCAAAAAATGTGATGCAATTGTCAAAAAGGGTGTACCAGATTTAGAGCAAAAATCTGAATTGTTATGAAAAATTTATGATAAAAAGGTATTTTTCCTTAAAAATTTTATTTTTCTGTATATTGGAAACCAAGCATTTTCAGACACAATTTTATTTGAAAAAAATTTCCTATCATCTTACACTCAAAACTCATTTTAAATTACTGACAAAAAGTTCATTATTACATTTTGCAATGCTTTCAGTAACAAATATCGCTTCTATACATATTATACTCTGAACTATGTAAGTTAAAATACACACACGTTATCATTTCGATTTATGATATTTATTTACATGATAAGTTATTAATAAAGAAAATTTGATTGTGTTGTGAAATTTGAATATTAGCTAAAATTTACTTTTTGGTAAAATGGTAAAAAAATGTTTCATTTGCGCAATTTTTAAACCTGAACTGTATTGGAAAATATGATATAAATTTACAAAGGTGATAAAAAAAAATGTATAATTTATCTCTTAATTTTCTTTAAAAATTTCCTCATTAAAAGTTTCTTAACTCTTTATCAGTTGGCAGAAAAAATTGTTTTGATATTTATATAGGCGCGCAACTAATTTTTAAAAATTATTTTATCTAAAATTGTTTTGCCTAAGGCGGCAAATTTTATTGTCTCCCCGTGGCGCAGTTATAGATAACCTACATTTAGATCAGCAGGGGCAAGAAGCAGTTTTCGGATTTTTACGACCGCGCGCAGTGGGTGGACGAACATGCGCACTTAAAAGCCGTGGCGAAATATAAACACCGGCACCCCGTACCTTCGTCCGCGGTCTGACCGTAACGCTCATTAGCTACCGTACTTCGAACAGAAAAGCAGGACGCGGTCAACACATTCTTTCCTATAATGCGAATAGTTTGTTTGGGTCCGGGTGCGTTTACCCTCAACTGGCTTGCGTACAAACCGGTTTTTGCGCCCATGAAATTTAACTTTTGTTTCGCGCAGGTTATAATATTAGCAATCCATCGAGATCAGTGGGCGTAGTGGACAGAGCTTTGACCGTGATGGCACTACCGCGTTGTCTAAAAGGTGCTGTGAAATGCATAACTGCATATTTCAGTGCTTGGACAACGTTGACGGAACAGGTTGAACGATGGGTTAAACATCTAATAACCCGACACCCACGGTACTTCGATACTTAGGCAAATTTACTTCATAAATGTTTTATTTCGATTTACAAATTGGCGACATGCTTTATTAGTATTAAGGTTGTTAGCAATAGTCGAGGCAATGAAACAAAAAAGTTTGTAATTTTTTAGGACAGGACGGATCAAAAAGCGGTTTTTTGCATTTACCTCCAAAAATTATTTGTAACATTTTTGTACCTAATTACTAATTAATACCAACCGCAGAGTTAGCTAATCTAATGAAAACGATTTTGGGCTGAGTTTTAAGTTCAGACTTTTAATTTTTTTTTCCACTATTGGTACAGGAAATTAGGCATTTTACCTGGAAATTTTTTGGTCCTGCATGGATCGACTTAAAATTTTAACAAAAGTTAAGAAATAGCCCAAGCAGGGCCGTATTAACTGTTTGAGGCGCCCTAGGCTAGAATTCCTGGAGCGCCCATTTTACACCCGAATAAAATTTGATGAAAAAAAGGTCATTCCCTTCTTTTTGCCTATTTCATTTCAAGCAACCAATTATTACCGCGGTTATAATTGGTTGAATGCCTAAAATTGATAATTATAATGAGTGTGGCCCTGTTGCTATGTAGGTAAACATTTTCAGTGTTGCAACCACTATATTTATTAAAATACTACAAATTTTGTCAATGCCAACATCATATTGGATTTTAATTGAAAAACACTAACTTTTATGAGAACTGCGCATGTGCAAAGGTGGACAGCAACTCTCCCAATGTGGGGTTAAAAATTCGTGCGCAGGTCTATTGAAAATATATGGGGAACATTTTCTAGTAGCTATCCGTTTTATTTTTCAGATCATTGGTATAACCCCTTGAAGCATTTGTACTGAGAGAATATTGGTCACAAAAATTTGTCGGGGCTTACGGACCATTGCGGCATAGTAAAATAAATAATTATTAAGGGTAGGTTAACCATTATTCGGTGGTTTTTAGTTTTTATAAGCATGGCTGACGAACGGCGGCATCTACTGATATAATAAGTAAAAACCGCAGGCAATAACAAATTAGAAAAAAACTGAGACCCAGACTTCGAGTTTGTCTTATACTTTTTACTTATAATAACAAATTAGTTTAGATTTTCGGCAGCTTTCATATACGTAAATAGAGTAAAGCGCAGACGGAGGTTTTTCTTCTTATAATTAATCAATGCCGCCGGTGGTCGTTTGGCCAGTGCCTATTTCAAACGTTTTTTTATCTTTGGACAATCCACGAAGGCTGAAAGCCTAAATACTAACGTACCGTGGGTGTCTTAGGCAGGGTAAGAGAAAATTTGTTAAAATAAAAACTTAAAGGACTTAAAAACTTGAAGATTTGGGGGGAAGAAAGACCTCCGCTGGCAGTAGGTTCCACAGTCTAGAAACTCTGGGGATAAAAGAACGAACAAAATGGGAATTTCGGGGCCTGTCCAATTGAACCGTATAGGGATGCATACGCGCGGCACCATGAGTTTCTCTGTTGGGAGCTGCAAGAGGAGGGACTATACTGGATAATTCATCATAGCAGAAGCCGTAAAAGTATCTATAGAAGAGCGATAGATCTCCCACAGCTCGACGATGGGCAAGAGAAGGAAGTCTTTGAGTAAGTAAAGGATCATTAATAAGACGAACAGCCCTTCTTTGAATGGCATCAAGAATGCTGAGGGTTGTAGGGGATGCCATTCCCCAGACATGAGAACAATATTCCAGAGATGTTCGAATTTGGGACACATACAAAGTGTATAAATTGGAAGAAGAAAAATACTTTTGGCTCGGAAAAGAAATCCAAGCTTTTTTAAAGCCGCGGTGGCTATAAATACAATGTGTTTATGCCAGTTAAGGTTATTCTCAAAGGTGACGCCCACAAGGTTAAATGTGTCCCCGCTCTGCAAAACCTGGCCACTCATAAGCAAAGGATGAGTGTTTGATGATTTTTTCGCGACAAGGAAAATTATAAGGAATTTTAAATGTGTCAACGAAAATCCATTTTCTTGCTTTTCAGGACCATTCTTAACTCATATTTTCAACAATGTTATACATTTTCTATTCTATAACACACACCATAATCTCGTCACCACCTAAATCCCTTATTGTTTATCTCTAATTATTTTTATTACACTTCGTCATTGTTAACAGTCAAATGTTGCTTAATTTGTTTAACTTTGCATTTAATTTTATTTATCTTTAAAAGTAAAATAATTCATAAAATGGAATAAAATGCAAATAAAAGTATTTCAAGGACTTTAGAGAAACTGATTGTTCCCACTGAAACAATGATTGCTGGATTTAAAATGTTTGACTAAACTAAATTTAAGGTATTTTTGAATCTAAAAACAATTCTATTTCTATTTTTTTTTCTTGGTTTTGGTCCCTTCAGGTCCAATCCACCACTCTCCCCTTCCGGACTATGCTTTCCAGGGCTTCGTCGGCGGAAAATCTGGATAATCGAGCTCGTAGCTCCCAGAAATTCCAAAAAGAAAACAAACAATTCAACAATCGATGCAATGCATAAATTGTCGGCTGTCAAACCAAGATCTGCTACTGGTGTTACGTATAACCTTCACTTTCACTACTGACAGTTCCCATGGCACGCCCATCTATTTCCCGCCATTTGAGAAATACCTCGTGTTCACCACCAAACAGGATACCATCAGCTTATAGGAATCTTCGCTCAAAGCGCTTAGATCAGAAGAAAGATGCCGTCAATTTAGCGTGAATCTTTTCTTGATCCCCGAAGGTAAAAAACATTCGTACGACACCTTTCGCCGCCACTCCGGGAAGGACTTTGTAGTCCTCTACGCACGTCCGCACTGTCCGAAAGTCGAACAAAGAGTCAGGTTTAACATTTCTTTTAGCAAGAACTAACTTATACAGGGGTTGAAACTAGCCGCAGCTTGTTTGAGGGTCATTTGGTCAATGACCCACCTCCATAATTCATTTTTTAAACCAAAATATGAATAAAATTAATTGCTTTAAACAACTATAATACAGAATTAAGCTAATTCACTCAGTCGTATTTTAATTAGGCTTATGAGTATAGTTAACAATATAACTGGTCGACTCCCGACGTTTTGATAATACAGAATTTATTAGAAAATTTCATTTATGTGTAAAAATGCCCATAGGAGAATTGATAGGTCATAATTCCATTGTAGTGTCCCATTGTGGGTACGCAATAAATATTAAATGACGCGGTTCTACCACATTTTTTTTTAAACACCAAGATTTATTTTTATAAATTGGTTTCTGAAATTTTCCTCAAGTACCACACGTTCTTTAAAAATTAATCAAAAAAACCCATATAACATTTTGTGCCGGCAAGGCATTGGCAAAAAGGTATCAAAAGACATCAAAATGGGCAATTGGCCGTTATTAGGCCACGTGTTGCAGAAAATGTGATGGCATCCATCATTAATAAGTTATGCTGAATAAAATGCATTTAGGATGATGGCATCCATCATTAAAAAGGTTTTGGCAAAAATATGCCTTTTAGATGATGGCATTACATTATTTTTCCTAATGCCAATAAAATGCATTTTTACCGTCCAGGGAACTAAAATGTGCATAAATAATGTACATGCATAATGTCTGTTTATGTACAGGGTGTCCCATATAAAATTAAATACTATAATTTTGGAAAAACCATAAGAGATACAATAAAAATACTAAAACAATACATTTCACTGAACAACTTCTGCATTTAACTTTTTCTTGTATCTCTTATGGTTTTCCAAAATTATAGTATTTAATTTTATATGGGACACCTGTACATAAACACACATTATGCATGTGCGTATTTATGCACATTTTAGATTCCTGAAGTACAAATGCATTTTATTGTCATTAGAAAAATAATGTAATGCCATCATCTAAAAGGCATATTATTGCCAAAACCTTTAATGATGGATGCCATCATCCTAAATGCATTTTTCAGCATAACTTATTAATGATGAATGCCATCATTCTAAATGCATTTTTTTCATCATAACTTATTAATGATGGATGCCATCACATTTTCTGCAACACGTGGCCCAATAACGGCCAATGCCTTGCCGGCAAAAAATGTTATATGGGTGGGGGCGTCGCCCTTTTTCGATACAATCTTAAAAGTACAATATATGTTATCTAATCTATGGTTGTACTATCAAAAATTTGTTTATGAACAGTAAACTCTAGAGAGCGTTAAATATGCAGCAAACCGTCGGTTGCCATGACAACATGACGAGGTGGCGGCTTGGTTTGGAACTGTACTAATCTTGCCCAACAGCTTATGTTGATATTACAGTTTATGCTTTAAAAATTATCAAATATTTTTATTAACAGTGATGATACAAGGATTTAAATTAATTTCCCGAAATTATTTAGTTATTTTTTCCGACTAGCAGTTTATGAGTTTTTAAAATTAAAGTTTGTGAACATTAAAAACTTGTGATTCTCTTTATTTTCAATTAATTTCTTTTTTAAAACTATATTAGTAAGATCTTAGTAAAAAAAAATTATCCGGTTTGGAAAATATTTAAAGGATTCCAGATTCTTTAGACACTCTGTATAAAATACTCATAAAAGCACATAAATACAGTACTTACTCTGGCCATTTTTTCCCAATAGCAACAAACACCCTCAAGGTACTTCTAAACATGTTTACTTGATAGTGTGGTCTATAATACTAAACCGTCGTTATCTGGAGTATCACACAATTTTGTCATTAACGCAATAATTCATTAACTGATACCATACAAATACTCGACTAAAAGCTCGTTTTAAATCTGTTATTCATATTATTGTATCCACACAACCAGTTGACCTTAAGTTGTTTTTAAATTCTGAATTTCGCGTTTTATGTTTATTAGAACGATTCTAACCTATGCATGTAATGTTGCCTATGATTTGAGATCGTTCCTAGAAATATTTAGTACCTGAAAGCGGTATCGTATGGTGAAATCTCGGGAAAGTTAGTTATTAGAGGTACTTAACCGCTTTGGCAGTGGCGTAACTACACGCGGAGTAAAATCGATCGACCCCGGTTGGTGCGCCTATTTTGCTGAAATAAAACTTCTTAAAACCATTTAATTTATTTGATTTTTAATAGTTTTGTTATAAAATTAGCACAGATACCAATAAACTGGAAAACTGAAACGGCAATAATAAATAAATTTAAAAAATATTTATTCTTCTTCCCCCACCCTCGACATTTACAAAAACCACTTACAAACAAATTATTGATGATGCCTGATGCATATTTTGGTAATAAAGATAAAAACAACCCTTATACCACAAGTTGGTTTTATGCAAGGTTAGTTTATATTTATAAGGTTGCGACATATCCTCAACTTTCAGGCGGTTCGAGGTCGGGGGACGGCTAAGGAAGGACACTCCACGGAGAAAAGTTGGCAAGACTGGGTAAAATCAAAGCTGATGATCGAATCCAGTGGCGTCTAGAATTTGCGCATTTCATTTTGCATTGTTTTGGAAGTGATATTTGTTGAAAGATGTAATTACAAATGTTTTTATTTAAAGTAAAATAATTTACAACTTAATAATAATTAAAAACAGTTGTGTAAACGGTTTGTTCTATTGATACAATAAACTTTATATCTCCGGCACTGAACAACATGGCCGAAAAATTGGAGATGTGACGTCATAACACGTCAAAAGCAAAATGGCCGAATGTCGCGACCCTATATAGACTGACTTTGGGTTTTATGAACGTTTATAAAACATTCAAGTAGATTTTGGGTAACGTACGATAAACGTTCTCAAACGTTCGTCAATGTTCTTTAAACGTTTTTAAAGAGTTTTGTGTCGGCAAAAACAACGTTTTTTTACGTTACTGAACGTTCTAGAAACAGGTTTTTAAAGTTTTTTTGGGACGTTTTAAAAATATTGTCATAGCAGAGACAAGAATGAGACTATTAATATAAAATATTGAAGTTTAGTTCAATAATTACACACACCTAATTAAAAATGTCATTTATTTGGTTTTTATAAAGATTTTTTCTTACAGATAACCATGTCAATCCTACCTTAAATTATCTGTTGAAAAGCACAAATTTAATATTATACACTGTGATCACTAATAAAAGTCAATATTCAAAGTCCAATTAAAAGTAAAAAACCACGAAACACACAATAAATCACAGAAAATGTAAACAAACTGTCCAAACTAATCAGCCATTGAAAAATATCAAACACAAATATCGAATAACATTTCGGCGTGACTGCCTGCGGCAACAGTTTGTCAAGTTAAAAATATTCGATTCATGGTATATTTTCTTTCTCTTAATTAGATGCGAGCGAAAAAAGGACACTAAAGTCTACATGCAGAACTTGTAAACAACTTGGCAACCAGGGCAAAGCGATGATTGCTCCATCTACGATAGCCTGCCATGATGAAAGACAAAGACATATTTATTGGAACTTGCGTTAAACCAGAAAGAGATAAATACAATGGACAAATTGTTGGGACCAGTTACTCGTCTCATTGTTGTCTCTGGTCATAGTATGTTTTTGTACGTTTACTAAACGTTTTTTTATAGTATCTAAAACGTTCTGGGAACAGGTTTTAAAGTTTTTGGGACGTTTTAAAAATGTTGTTGTATTACTGAATTTATTCAGACAAATACCATTAAAATAAAATAAGAATATCCAATTAGAATTCACAGATGGAACACAACCTTTGGAACTTCTAATTGGTTATTCTTATTTTATTTCTTTGTTATTTGTCTGTATAAATTCAGATTATGTTTTATGTGAATGTTTTTGACATTTAAATAACAAACAACTTTTATTTTAGATTGAGCCTTATTTATTAAATTTTATTTAAAAACGCACATTATACACAACACAACATATGTATACAATTATGGCCAAAAAATAAGAGTGAGTGTATAGCAAATTTTAAAATTACTTGTGTTCACATTTACACTTAAGAGTACAGAAATAAAAGCACTCCCCCAGCACTACCACAATTACCAGTTAGTTGGGTTAATTATTTTAGTTAACAAGACGCAAAAAAGCACAAATACTAAAAGAAAACCGCACATCAAGGAATATTAATCGTATAAAATTCACTAAAATGTAATTTTACAACTTGCAATGTCATTCTAAAGAAACATTTTTAATACGTTTACATAAAACGTTTTGTAAACTTTTTAGTCTTGAACGTTCGGACCTAAAGTGTACCTAAAACGTACGTTTTCTAAACATTGTGTCCCAGCAAACACTATTTGCCGGCAATGTACATTTTTCATATTGGCATTGATGGTAAAGCATTGGCAATTGATGGCAATATTATGCCAACATCTTATACGCATTAAAAAGTCAACCCTAAATAAACACTTAATTGCCAATAAATTTTACATGCAGGCGAATTGCCGGCAAGCATACAAAAATGGCGGCATACCCATCCTGATTAAATAAAGCACGCGTTTTTGTGCAGGAAAATAAATATTGGATTTTTGAAGGCAAAACTTCAACGCATATTCATACTTTTTAAACCATATTATTAACATTGGTATTTTTAACTATTTAACTAAATTTCTTAATTATTGATCATAATCTGTTCAACTATTACTAGATACTTTAATTGTGATGTCTGTTAATGATTTTATCACCACCTGTATTTTTGTTTTATTTTAATTGTTTTTAACAAATGAAATGATTTAAAGTGAATGTAAATTTAAACTATTTTTAACACGCTTTTATTAACTTGGGTTGTAACTATCCATCTATCTATCTATCTATCTATGTAACGGAATCTTTGAGCCTAATTTTTACCAACTTCCAGCTATTCGATTTCTTTGAAACTTTGCACACGTATCAAGGACCCATGACAATGCAATAATCTGCAAACAGTATCCCGTTATCCTGGTTAGGATCGCCAGGATAAAAAAATTCCTTTATATTATAAAAACAACACCTGTGTTGCCATCTTTTGGCAACATCCCAAACTTTTCTCAGGAACTTTAAAGAAAACACGCTTTTATTAGCTACTCTTGACAAAATGGCGAAGGAATTTTTTAGTGAATAAACTGGAGCATTTTTACATACATACATACATACATGCATATCGAACTAAAAATGAAAAATAAATAATAGTTTAAAAAACTAAAAACACGCTTTTATATGCAACCGAACTAAAAATTAGAAAATAATTTTTCATTAAAAAAGATTGTCACTTCAGAGTAAAAGCGTGGGGTGCATTTTACTATTTTTTCATAACTTTTCCCTCATAGATATTGGCAAATATAATAATTATAACATTTAATATATTAAGCACCCCACGCTTTTTACTCTGAAGTGACAATCTTTTTTTAATGAAAATTATTTTCTAATTTTTAGTTCGGTTGCATATAAAAGCGTGTTTTTTAGTTTTTTAAACTATTATTTATTTTATTTATTCTGTAGTGACGTTTCTTTGTCGTTGTAACAATGATTTGTGGAAATAAAAGGATATTATTATTATTATTATTATTATTATTATTATTATTAACTAACTTTAAAGCAATTTGTTTGATCTGTTTTATTTATAATGGCAGCTAAACAACATTATTTTATGTTTTTTTACATAATTTAAAGGAAATGGCCTTTTCATAACATTTTATTGTTAAAAATCATGCAAATAAAAATTAGGTCAAAAAAATGTTTATAATGTATTTTGGAGCGAATAAAAATAAAATGATGGTAAAATTAGCCACGTTAATTTCGACCGAAGGTGACCGCTTTGTGCATTTGTTTTCTACGTGGTTTTCTATCTTTTTAGTTTCTTTTTTAAAGAAAAGGGTTTTTTAATAGACATAATTAAATGTATTCATTACCTAATATGTGTGTGTTGTGTGATTAATTGGTGATGGCTAGTCGAGAAGGCCAAGATATTCAAGTAGACTGTTAGGAGCTGTAAACATTTTATTTAAAACTTTATTAAAAGTTTTAAAGACGTGTTAAAAAAATATTATATATATTTAATAGTTTTTTGACATACCGATAGATGGGGTAATGGACAATAAACTACTACGTTTCTGCAATATCTTCGCTTTTTATCGTCTAAACCGTTACCCCATTAGACAAAAATAATTCTAGAGCGGTCTGCGGTAGATGATCTCACTTAGCTTTGAAAGAAATATCTTCGGCTAGTGTAAAAATCTGCATCTCCAAGTTGGACAGTGTCTGAGATGGTACTTTGCATTGCAAGGAAATTGCATGCAGTAAGGAGTTTTTCCTATTTTAATTTTTAAATAAAATATCGCATCATTTTAGCTTTTAAAAAAGTATATGCGACAATTTTCGTCAATAAGACGTCAGCTTGTTGCTTGGGAGTATCTAGATTTGCCCACTTTCGTGTCTTTATGTTATCTTTTGCCAATAACTTATTAATGATGGATGCTATCATCTTAAACGCATTTTTGCCAATAGCTTATTAATGACGGATGCCATCACTTTATCTGCAACACGTGGCCTTATAACGGCCAATTGCCCACTTTCGCGTCTTTTTGATACCTTTTTTGCCAATGCCTTGCCATTAAAGAGTGTTGGCAATGCCAGTAAATTAAATCGTACACGCCGGCAAAATGTTATATGGGAAAACTTACACACAAATTAGAACACTTTATTAAAACGCTATTTTGAGATGAAATACAATTAAAAGTTTAATTGTCTAATTCATATATTAAAAATAAGTAAAGATAAAAACAAATAAAATGAGAGGTTAAAAGTTTCATTATACTGGGTGTCTGGGAAATCAATGAGCACACTGAAAGCAGTGGCGACTACAGCTTTTTGGTTTAGGGTGGCCAAGGGTGAGCTAAAAATGTTTAGTGGTGGCCACTATTCTCTCTCTACTATATTATGTAATGTATGGGACTAATTTTGAAAAGAAGGTCCTTCTACAATTCTACTGTAATGTTGTGTTTTTTGTTCTGCCACATCTACCCTTTTATACTGTACTTCTATATTTTACCTACAGGGGTGGGCAGCCTTTTTTCAGGGGTGGCCTCGAGCCACACAAAAACACAATATCTGTAAACTTTTATTTTTAAAATTTTGTTAATTTTTATAAAAACTGTTTCCTTATCTGAAATAATAAAGAATCGTCATAGACGAGGGGGATTCAAAATTGCGAAAATATAGGTCCTTCCCCAAAAAAATTATGTTAATTTCTCGGGTTTTTTTAAATGCTCATATTTTTTTTAAATATTTAACGTATTAACACTATTATTAAGTAAAGAAAATATCAGGAATGGGTAAAGATGTAATATAATCATAAATGTGATTATGATTATTTCCTAGATTTTTATTGAATTTAAAAAAAAAATTAAGCCACTGATTTCTCTTCGAATTAAAATATTATTTTTGGAATACCCATTTAATTTGAAGTTAATTTGGTCGCTTTATAAATATAGGTATAAAAATTTTTGAAGACAAAAAAGGGCCCCAACATGTTTTTGGTATAAAAAAAAGTCCTCATCTTTGAAATAAAAACAATTTACTGACTTTTGTACTACATCATGTTCTCTTTCCTTCTTTCCGCATACTAACATAACTATATTATTATATAAATACTTATAATGGGGGTTGTTCCAACCCAAAAATCCTGCCTCCCCTTATATGTATACGCCCATCGATTTTTTTATTTACAAAATATCAAGAGACCAAATTAATTTTAAAATAAATGAGTATTTCAAAATGTTATAAAAAAAGAACAGTGGTGTACTATTTTTTTAATAATATAAATTTTGGTCGAAAGCCACTGGTGGATATTTTTTAAAAACTTTTAAAGCAAAAATGTGATGTAACTGTCAAAAGAGGTGTACCAGATTTAGAGCAAAAATCTGAAGTGGTAGGAAAGTTATGATAACAAATGTATTTTTTTCTAAAGTTGTATCTTTCTGTATATTGGAAACAAAGCATTTTTTGGACACAATTTTATTTGAAAAAATTTCCCTATCATCTTACACTCAAAACTCATTTAAATTACTGACAAAAAGTTCATTATTACATTTTGCAATGCTTTCAGTAACAAATATCGCTTCTTATACATATTATACTCTGAACCATGTAAGTTAAAATACACACACGTTATCATTTCGATTTATGATATTTATTTACACGATAAGTTATTAATAAAGAAAATTTGATCGTGTTGTGAAATTTGAATATTAGCTAAAATTTTACTTTTTTGGCAAAATGGTAAAAAATGTTTCATTTTGGCGCAATTCTTTAAACTCTGGACCGTAGTTGGAAAAATACGACATAAATTTTTACAAAGGTGATAAAAAAAATGTATAATTTATCTCTTAATTTTCTTTAAAAATTTCCTCATTAAAAGTTTCTTAACTCTTTATCAGTTGGCAGAAAAAATTGTTTTGATATTTATATAGGCGCGCAACTAATTTTTAAAAATTATTTTATCTAAAATTGTTTGCCCATGGGCGGCACATTTTATTGTCTCCCGTGGCGCAAAGTCACACAGATAACCTACATTTAGATCAGCAGGGGCAGGAAGCAGTTTTCGGATTTTTACGACCGCGCGCAGTGGGTGGACGAACATGCGCACTTAAAAGCCATGGCAAAATACAAACACCGGCACCCCGTACCTTCGTCCGCGGTCTGACCGTAACGCTCATTAGCTACCGTACTTCGAACAGAAAAGCAGGACGCGGTCAACACATTCTTTCCTATAATGCGAATATGTTGTTTGGGTCCGGGTGCGTTTACCACCTCAACTGGCTTGCGTACAAACCGGTTTTTGCGCCCATGAAATTGTAACTTTGTTTCGCGGCAGGTTATAATATTAGCAATCCATCGAGATCAGTGGGCGTAGTGGGAGCATGAGCTTTGGACCGTGATGGCACTACCGCGTTGTCTAAAAGGTGCTGTGAAATGCATAACTGCATGTTTCAGTGCTTGGACAACGTTGACGGAACAGAGGCTGAACGATGGGTTAAACATCTAATAACCCAACACCCACGGTACTTCGATACTTAGGCAAATTCTACTTCATAAATGTTTTATTTCGATTTACAAACTGGCGACATGCGTTTATTAGTATTAAGGTTGTTAGCAATAGTCGAGGCAATGAAACAAAAAAGTTTGTAATTTTTTAGACAGGGACGGATCAAAAGCGGTGCCTTGTATTTACCTCCAAAATTATTTGTAACATTTTTGTACCTAATTACTAATTAATACCAACCGCAGAGTTAGCTAATTTAATGAAAATGATTTTGGGCTGAGTTTTAAGTTCAGACTTTTAATTTTTTTTTTTCCACTATTGGTACAGGAAATTAAGCATTTTACCTGGAAATTTTTTGGTCCTGCATGATCGACTTAAAATTTTAACAAAAGTTAAGAAATAGCCCAAGCAGGGCCGTCATTATCCGTTTGAGGCGCCCTAGGGCTAGAATTCCTGAGCGCCTATTTTACACCCGAATAAAATTTGATGAAAAAAGGTCATTCCCTTCTTGCCTATTTCAGTTCTAAGCAACCAATTATTACCGCGGTTATAATTGGTTGAATGCCTAAAATTGATAATTATAATGAGTGTGGCCCTGTTGCTATGTAGGTAAACATTTCCAGTGTTGCAACCACTATATTTATTAAAATACTGCAAATTTTGTCAATGTTGCCAATACTATATTGGATTTTAATTGAAAAACACTAACTTTTATGAGAACTGCGCATGTGCAAAGGTGGACAGCAACTCTCCCAATGTGGGGTTAAAAATTCGTGCGCAGGTCTATTGAAAATATATGGGGAACATTTTCTATAAGCTATCCGTTTTATTTTTCAGATCATTGGTATAACCCCTCTTGAAGCATTTGTACTGGAGAGAATATTGGTCACAAAAATTTGTCGGGGGCTTACGGACCATTGCGGCATAGTAAAATAAATAATTATTAAGGGTAGGTTAACCATTATTCGGTGGTTTTTATTAGTTTTTATAAGCATGGCTGACGAACGGCGGCATCTACTGATATAATAAGTAAAAACCGCAGGCAATAACAAATTAGAAAAAAACTGAGAGCCAGACTTCGAGCTTGTCTTATACTTTTTACTTATAATAACAAATTAGTTTAGATTTCTCGGCAGCTTTCATATACGTAAATAGAGTAAAGGGCAGACGGAGGTTTTTCTTCTTATAATTAATCAATGCCGCCGACGCACTATGGTCGATTTTTGTAAAATTGTGGCAAAAAGGGAAATATCAAATCTTAAAAAATTAAGTAAATTGTCAATAGTCTACTTCCTAACATTCTATTCTATTAGTTGGCTGTGACCATTCTGAATTTTTCACTTGTTTTTAATCTCTACGCCATCTTTAAATTAAGCCAAGTTTTCTATGCAGTAAACGTTATTCAATGATAAACATTGTCTTATAAAGATTCCTTGTATTAAAAATTTCTTGTAGAATTTTTTTTTACTGTTTAGTGGGATTAGTGTTTAGTCAGGTATGTATATAGTGTTTTATTCATTTATTGAAATTTTGTTTTCTATTTTACTAACACATTTAATCAAGTGTATAAAAATTATAGCAAAGTAGCCATTTTAAAAGCATTTTTTTATGTTCCGCTAACGACCCTCTTATAATTTGTATCACATTATCTTCTCTAACTGTTTAGTTTTCTGGTTACCAAGAAAAGTTTTGCGACTTTTGCGCTTTTTTAATAAACTTTAAAATATTAGTGCAGGGTTATAGACTCCACCAGCTTCTTTATTTTTCTAGCTACAAAAAACATTTAATTTAAGAAGTTGTAGGATTGTTATCCACAGAGGTTGCAATGTATTTTTAAATTTATACAAGGTAGCTTAAAAAAGTGTGAGAAATTATTAATTTTTTTAAATAGAATACCCTATACAGGGTGTCTAGTTTAGGTGATGCCACTTTTGCTTTTTCCGAAATGGCAAGTGCTGCTAGTGCTTTTACCGCGATGAAACATTTCAGTTGTTTCTGAGATACAGGGTGATTTGTTAAAAACACTTAAACTTATTTTGTTGGAATATTTCAAAAACTATTGATTTTCGAGACATACATTAAATATTTTATGAACCACAAACTAATAACTCTGGACAGTTAGTAAGGTCGATTTTTGTATTGTCACTAGTTGGTTAAATATATTAAAAAGTGAAGGTGATTTGAAGGTTAATGAAGGTGAATTTAACCTTCGATTTACCTTCACTTCACCTTCACTTCACCTTCACTTCGCCTTCACTTTTTATTTCCGTTAGATAGCTCTTGAAAAGTTAAGATAGGAAAGTGAAAGTCGTTTTGCTCTATCTTCAACTGTTTTTGCTTGGTAAATCGTCAAAGTTCAAAAATTCCGATTTTCAATTGTTAATAACTCCCAAACTATTAACTTTAGGTATAGGAATATGACAAGCCAAAATGCTTAGAATTTTATGTAGATTCGAAAAATGCAAAAATATACAGGGTGTCCCATTTAAAAGAACCTGTTTTTGGTGTGCCATGTTTTTTGGCTCACCCTGTATACTTCAAAATAATTTTAAAAAGTAGCTAAAATAGCAGTCTCTAACATAGTTTTTGTTTGGAATCAAAATTCTCAATAGTATGGATACTATGGAATCCTGTATATAGGTTGTCGTTCATGCCAAGTTTCAAAACATCCTGTATAAAACTTATTAAGATATCAATAAAGCTTTGCCACTTAAAATGATTATAATTTGTGTGTTTGTAATTTTGGAATGATAAAACAACATTCTTGATCTTCTTTTAATTTATGCCACGTTTTAACGAATAATCGGCCACTGTGCGACGGTCGTTTGGCCAGTGCCTATTTTAAACGTTTTTTTTATCTTTGGACAATCCACGAAGGCTGAAAGCCTAAATACTAACGTACCGTGGGTGTCTTAGGCAGGGTAAGAGAAAATTTGTTAACACGGGACTTAAAAACTTGAAAATTTGGGGGAAGAAAGACCTCCGCTGGCAGTAGGTTCCACAGTCTAGAAACTCTGGGAATAAAAGAACGAACAAAATGGGAATTTCGGGGCCTGTCCAATTGAACCGTATAGGGATGCATACGCGCGACACCACGAGTTTCTCTGTTGGGAACTGCAAGAGGAGGGACTATACTGGATAATTCGTCGGAGCAGAAGCCGTAAAAGTATCTATAGAAGAGCGCTAGATCTCCCACAGCTCGACGATGGGCAAGAGAAGGAAGTCTTTGAGTAAGTAAAGGATCATTAATAAGACGAACAGCCCTTCTTTGAATGGCATCAAGAATGCTGAGGGTTGTAGGGGATGCCATTCCCCAGACATGAGAACAATATTCCAGAGAGGGTCGAATTTGGGACACATACAAAGTGTATAAATTGGAAGGAGAAAATACTTTTTGGCTCGGAAAAGAAATCCAAGCTTTTTAAAGCCGCGGTGGCTATAGATACAATGTGTTTATGCCAGTTAAGGTTATTCTCAAATGTGACGCCCACAGGGTTAAATGTGTCCCCTGCTCTGCAAAACCAGGCCACTCATAAGCAAAGGATGAGTGTTTGATTTTTTTCGCGACAAGGAAAATTATAAGTAATTTTAAACGTGTTAATGAAAATCCGTTTGCTTGCTTTCTAGGACCATTCTTAACTCATATTTTCAACAATGTTATACATTTTCTATTCTATAACACACACCATAATAATCTCGTCACCACCTAAATCCCTTATTGTTTATCTCTAATTATTTTTATTACACTTCGTCATTGTTAACAGTCAAATGTTGCTTAATTTGTTTAACTTTGCATTTAATTTTATTTATCTTTAAAAGTAAAATAATTCATAAATGGAATAAAATGCAAATAAAATTATTTCCAAGGACTTTAGAAAACTGATTGTTCCCACTGAAACAATGATTGCTGGATTTAAAATGTTTGACTAAACCAAATTTAAGGTATTTTATTTATATTTTTGAATCTAAAAACAATTCCATTTCTATTTTTTTTCTTGGTTTTGGTTCCTTCAGGTCCAATCCACCACTCTCCCCCTTCCGGACTATGCTTTCCAGGGCTTCGTCGGCGGAAAATCTGGATAATTGAGCTCGTAGCTCCCAGAAATTCAAAAAAGAAAACAAAAATAATTCTACAATCGATGCAATGCATAAATTGTCGGCTGTCAAACCAAGATCTGCTACTGGTGTTACGTATAACCTTCACTTTCACTACTGAGAGTTCCCATGGCACGCCCATCTATTTCCCGCCATTTGAGAAATACCTCGTGCTCACCACCAAACAGGATACCATCAGCTTATAGAAATCTTCGCTCACAGCGCTTAGATCCAGAAGAAAGATGCCGTCAATTTAGCGTGAATCTTTCCTTGATCCCCGAAGGTAAAAACGTTCGTATGACACCTCTAGCCGCCACTCCGGGAAGAACTTCGTAGTCCCTCTACGCACGTCCGCACTGTCCGGAGGTCAAACAAAGAGTCTAGGTTTAAAATTTCTTTAGCAAGAACTAACTTATACAGGGGTTAAAACTAGGCGCAGCTTGTTTGTAAGGTCATTTGGTCGATGACCCACCTCCATAATTCATTTCTTAAAACCAAATATGAATGAAATTAATTCCTTAAAACAACTATAATACAGAATAGAGCTAATTCACTCAGTCGTATTTTAAATTAGGCTTATGAGTATAGTTAACAATATAACTGGTCGACTCGCGACGTTTTGATAATACCATAGAGTAAGGAAATTATAAGAGTTATCATGGAATAGCCGATTTAAGGACAGGTCATGCGAAAACTCCCAATATAATTTTATTCGTTTCTCGTTGAAATACTGCCAGTTAGTCATTTCAGTAGGCTTACGTGTCTCCCCACCGCTGATGTTACACGAGGCGAGGCTTCGACCGACGCATTTAAAGTGTAAACTGGAAAAATGATAAGCCTGCCACCAAGCCTGCCGCAAAAGCGGTACGAAAATTTTAGCATGCCATGGTTTCTCTTATCCGTAGGTATGTTACTTTATGGTATTAGTCATATTAAAATGAGACTTGGTATAGGTCAGTGGCAGCTATTCAGGTGTAGTAAGTGAAGTGCCACTTCACCAAAAATAAATAATAAAACATAAAAAAACATATAACTATTATTCAATTCATTTTCTCATTTCTATTCCTGATTTGTAAAATTCGCCATGAAAAATCTAGCATATAAATTAACTCTGCTCTTTCGGCAACGCGACAAGTGTATTGCAAATATAAAACGGACCGAAGTATACACCCTCATGTGGGGTTTTGTTTACGCCTTGACGCTCCGTTGCCATGACAACGCTATACTTGCCGGTGGCCAAAATCGGGGTGGAAGTATCAGGTGTATTGCTTGGTAAATCGCTAGCCTTAAAAAGATAGTATAGGTTTTGGTCGTTGCGTTGGTTTTCACGTAGTATTTCGATTGTTTCCGTTTGAGTATTATTAGCGACAGTGATGATTTTTACAGGAAAAATTAAAGAACAGTACAGAGCACTTCTCCATGAAATATTAGATCATATTTTGATGGAAATGGAAGTAAGATTCGATGATTGTTACAAACTACAATTTATTTGTCTTGCTAATACTGCAAAGTTTGGCCAGTATAACCAAACTTTTCCCACTGATTCTTTTCAAAATTTATTGGAGATATATGCCGAATCATTTCCAAAAATTCAGCAGCTCAAAAATAAACTTGACTCTAATATTTGCTGATGAAAGTTATAGAAATATTTCATTGCAGCAGTTAGTGAAACAAGTTGGCGCAAATAAAGACATTTTTACCGAGGCGTATAAACTTTTTTCGCTAATTTTAACGATATCGTCGACAAGCGTGTCAGTGGGACGGAGTTTTTCTTGTCTTAAGAGTTTAAAAACTTTCTTAAGAAACACTTTATCCAAAGATAGACTTTTATCTTTGGCCAATATTTCAATTCAAAAGGAGCTTCTACAGGAACTGATAAAAACTTAACCATTTTATGAATATATAATTGATAAATTTGCTGCATTAAAAGATAGAAGGATTGATTTGGTGTATAAAATTTAGGTAAGTTAAGTAGTAGCCGTACGGACGTTTTTACCTTCAGGGAACAAGAAAAGATTCGCGCTAAATTGACGGCAACTTTCTTCTGGAGCTAAGCGCTGTGAGCGAAGATTCCTATAAGCTGATGATATCCTGTTTGGTGGTGAACACGAGGTATTTCTAAAAAGGCGGGAAATAGATGGGCGTGCCATGGGAACTGTCAGTAGTAAAAGTGAAGGTTATACGTAACACCAGTAGCAGGTCTTGGTTCGACAGCCGACAATTTATGCATTGCATCGATTGTAGAATTACTTTTGTTTTCTTTTGGAATTTCTAGGAGCTACGAGCTCGATTATCCAGATTTTCCGCCGACGAAGCCCTGGAAAGCATAATCCGGAAGGGGAAGAGCTGGTGGATTGGACCTGAAGGGCCCAAAACCAAGAAAAAACAGTATAATAGAAGAATAGAATGTCTAATACTTTAATAGTTATGGCACATATTTTCCTAAAAGAAGTTTTAACTTAAACTTTTTGTCAAGAGGCCGTGGTCAGCCTCGTACTCTGTAACTCGATAGAAAAGATTTTTTTCTTAATTGCTATATGATTTACATTGCATCGAAAGGAAATCTCTTCTTTATCGAGTTACAGAGTGCGGGAGCAGTACTCATTTCAAGCATTTTGTTGCAAAGAAGAGTCAACAGACTCGTTTTTTGAAGAAAATTAAAACTTTTTGAGTGGCGAAGGATGCGATTCTTCAGACATGGACGCAATATCCCAAGCAGCGTCTGATTTGAGGGACATACAGGGTATATAGATTGGAAAGATATTCGATCAGTTTCGAAGCTATTGTGGCATTCCTTTTACCTTTTAGAATCGTTCTGAACCGTTCTCTGAACTGTCAATAGTGCCACTAACCAGAACGGTTCAACAACATGAAAAAATGTCAAAAAATTTAAAAGGAACACTTATGGTGTCGTTCCGGGCGGTTTTGAAGCATAAAAGGAATACAGCATATAAATAAGTGTATCCCTTTTACCTTAAGTGAGTTCGTTTAAGAAATTGCTAGCAGAGCGAGCAGATGCAGAGAGAAAGTCACGTCCCTTTGGAGCTAACAGAGCTGATAGCAGTTACCGAACGCGTTCTAAAACATTTGACAGTTCGACCTACTTGCGAATGAATGGCCATTTAGGTGATCTGTCATATCTTCGGGATTAATGCAAACAAATTCGCAAATTTTACAAGAATACAGTAAACAACCAACTAAATCTTCTGATTCCATGTCTTTTTTGAAAAAATGACAATATTTTGAAATTTCTCGTTTTCCAACCTATAAATGTACCTGATTTTCCGTTTTCTATTTTTGACATAAAAATTTTAGATCTGTCCGCTCGGCGATTCGACTTGAGGCGATCCGAGCTAGCTCCGAGCATTCAGATCTTCAATTATCGAACACAGAGCAGATCTAGTCAATCTTACAGATGTACTAAACGAACGGAAAATTTGACAGTCGGGAGTTTCGAGGTAACAGATTAGTAATAAACGAACTCACTTCTTGTAGAACCGTTCTGAACCGTTCTCTGAACTGTCAATAGTGTCAAGAACGGTTCTACAACATGAAAAAATGTCAAAAAATTGTAAAAGGAACACTTATGGTGTCGTTCTGGGCGGTTTTGAAGCATAAAAGGAATACAGCAAATGGTGTATTCCTTTTACCTTGTAGAACCGTTCTGAACCGTTCTTTGAACTGTCAATAATGTCAAGAACGGTTCTATAACATGAAAAAATGTCAAAAAATTGTAAAAGGAACACTCAGGGTGTCGTTCTGGGCGGTTCTAAAGCATAAAAGGAATACACCAAAATACAGCATATAAATATATTATGTTTCTGCCAGTTAAGATCGTTCTTAAAGGTAACAACCATAAGATTAAATGATTTTTTCGACATCCAGAATATCTGCACAAAATCGAAGGATGGAGATTGATAGATTCTTTTTGCGACATCGAATATGGTTGTGTTTCCAATTCCCTACCTACTAAACTCTCATTAACTTTTGAAACACCCTGTACTGATTTAGCCCCACTTTGAAGGTGCTAAATGATAAGCCGTGACGTCATCGTCCTAGTATACTTATGAGTGCGGGACGACGTGTCATTGGTAGGTGTTATACCCGCTGCTAACAGGTGCAAATTAGTACAAAATGAGTTTTGGTTAGTGCACCAGGACGTAGTGCAACCCATGGAGGTGTTTTAGTACCCGGTATGTATTTCACATTTTTTTATAGGAATTATTTTTATTGACTATTAAAGTTATCTATTGCGTTAACCAACCGTTTTATATTGTTTTTCCTAAAAGCGTGTTATCACAAAACACGTACGTTAAGATTATCAAAAAAAAAAACGTTGGGCACCTATAATGTTGTTGTTTTAATGTTCGATTAACTTGAATTTCGATATTAAACATATTAATAATAATAATAGTAAAATAACACAATTGTTCTGTTCTAAATGAAACTTGACGGCATTTTTGTGTTTACTATTTATATTATTATAGTAGAATCCGTATTACCGGAAAATTTCGCTAATTAATTTTGTCGCCAGCGCCAATCTTCGACAATACAAAGTGTACCAAACATCAATTCTCCTTTTAACAATGTTTACGGTTGTTTTCTTTTTCTAAAGAAGTAAGTATTTATCTTTAATACACACTACAAAAGCTTGATGCCTAACTACCAGAGTACTGTGGGTATCGGGTTACTAAGGGTTTAAACTATCTTTTTCCCTGTTTCGTTGTCCAAATACTGATACCTGCGGATATTGCATTTGACAGCTTCATTAATGATCCTTTACTTTAAAAAAGCTATTACTTCTTTTAGCCATCGCCGTAGTGTAGGAAACTTTTTATAGGTATGTCCATGACTTTGGCTCCGTGCATTTATGCATCCCCGTAAGGTCCCATTATAAAATCCAAGAAAATAAGAACATTTTTCAAATAAAATTATGTTCGAAAATGCTTTGTTTCTGAGATACAGGGTGTTAAAATTTTAAGAGAATAATACTTTTTTAATCATAACATTCCTAGCACTCTAGATATGTCCTCAAAATTTGATACACTTCTTTTAATCATTACCCAGTACATTTTTCATATTGGCATTGATGGTAAAGCATTGGCAATTGGTGGCAATATTATGCCAACATCTTATACGCATTAAAAAGTCAACCCTAAATAAACACTTAATTGCCAATAAATTTTACATGCAGGCGAATTGCCGGCAAGCATACAAAAATGGCGGCATACCAATCCTGATTAAATAAAGCACGCGTTTTTGTTGCAGGCAAATAAATATTCAATTATTGAAGGCAAACCTTCAACGCATATTCATACATTTTAAACCATATTATTAAACATTGGTATTTAACTAACATTAAAGCAATTTTTTGATATGTTTTATTTATAATGGCAGCTAAACAACATTATTTTATGTTTTTTTACATAATTTAAAGGAAATTGCCTTTTCATAACATTTTATTGTTAAAAATCATGCAAATAAAAATCAGGTTAAACAAAATGTTTATTATGTATTTTGGAGCGAATAAAAATAAAATGATGGTAAAATTAGCTACGTTAATTTCGCCAGTAAATTAAATGTACAAGGCCGGCAAAAAATGTTATATGAGTACATTACATTTTTTGGTGTAAAATAAAAATAAAAATACCAGTGGCGTCACCTATGGTCTTTTTTCGTATGACGAACGGTTTTTGTTTAAAAAATAAAAGCAATTTTAATGCCTGGCAAAATCGCTAAATTCCGATATCGTGTTTTGTATGTTAAATTCGTTTTTGACTTGATTAAAAATTATAACTACTGCTATTTTTTTTATTAGGTTTTAATTGTAATATTTTAAGTTAAGTTTGATCTTTTTCTAATAAATGTCTAATTTTTCTATTTTTTTAAACAAAAATCGTTCGTCGTACAAAAAAACAACAAGGGACCAAATTAACTCCAAAGTAAATGATTGTTTTAAAAATATTATTGATTCGAAAAGCAGTGGCGTACTATTTTCTGTACCATTTGCGACAGAATAACCTAGTCCTCGCGTGGCGCAGTGGACAGAGCTTTTATCTTTAAAGCCAGAACTTGCCGGTTCGATTCCCCGGGGAAGACATATTTAGGTAGTAGTTATTTTAAAATAACGACCGTGGTGGCACTACCGCGTTGTCTAAAAGGTGCTGTAAAATGCATAACTGCATGTTTCAGTGCTTGGACAACGTTGACGGAACAGGGGGAACTATGGGTTAAACATCTAATAACCCGACATCCACGGTACTTTGGTATTTAGGCATAGGCAATAGGCAAAAAACCCAATGCTTTTAGATGTCCCCACTAAAGGTTTTGTTGTTTTTGGAAGGCAAATGTTTTACAAAGATACCATTTTAGTTCCAACTTGCATTTATCATATTAAAAAATTATTTCATTAAATTAAACCAAGTACTTTAAAAACCATTTTTCACTGGCATCTGTTAAGGACACATATCTCTGTAAGAAGGGACTTAAGGAAAAAAAATTGCGAGCTTGTCATTTTATTTTTATGTGTTCTATATGAATCCGAGAGATTGCCCACATATTTCTGGACACCCTGTATATTTAACCCGGTACCTTTACATATTTAAGTATAATTTTTGAATCACCTTATACATAAAGCAATATATCACTCTTCATAGATTATGCAATGCGCGACGCGAAGTCGTTTTCTAAATCGAATATTGGTTTTGTCGTAAAAAATAACTTTATGAGATATCTATTGTAGAGTACAGTGTTCCTTGTAGGCATCTCACGAAAAATTAATAAACTGCAATACCTATTTAATGGTCTTTTGTTTTTGCCTCTTTTCTCTAATTTGCACATAAAACCATACAACGTTTCTATTTATTTATTATCAGCGATTCAAATTAGGAAACACAATGTTATAACACGATCACTCAGCTGATGCGAAATGTCGAAAAATATTTACTGTAGAAAAATTACCGATTTTTTGTTTGTGTTTCGGCCAAAAACGAATTTTTCAGAAAAAAATGTAAAAAAACTAAGTAAAACAAATAATGGTTAGCGTTTCGAGAAATTTTATATAAAGCGACAAAACGTAAGCTCTTGGTTATTTACCCATATAACATTTTTTGCCGGCAAGGCATTGGCAAAAAGGTATCAAAAAGACATCAAAATGGGCAATTGGCCGTTATTAGGCCACGTGTTGCAGAAAATGTGATGGCATTTATCATTAATAAGTTATGATGAAAAAATGCGTTTAGGATGATGGCATCCATCATTAATAAGTTATGCTGAAAAAATGCATTTAGGATGATGGCATTACAATATTTTTTTCCTAATGACAATAAAATGCATTTTTTACCGTCCAGGAAACTAAAATGGTTATAAATAATGCACATGCATAATGTGTGATTATGTACAGGGTGTCCCATATAAAATTAAATACTATAATTATGGAAAAACCATAAGAAATACAATAAAAATACTAAAAAATACATTTTACTGAACAACTTCTGCATTTAACTTTTTCTTGTATCTCTTATGGTTTTTCCAAAATTATAGTATTTAATTTTATATGGGACACCCTGTACATAAGCACACATTATACAGGTGCATTATTTATGCACATTTTAGTTCGCTGGACGGTAAAAATGCATTTTATTGTCATTAGGAAAAAATAATGTAATGCCATCATCTAAAAGGCATATTTTTGCCAAAACCTTTTAATGATGGATGCCATCAAAAAGACGCGAAAGTGGGCAATTGGCCGTTATTAAACCACGTGTTGCAAATAATGTGATGGCATTCGTCATTAATAAGTTATAATGAATAAAATGCGTTTAGGATGATAGCATCCATCATTAATAAGTTATTGGCAAAAAAATGCGTTTAGGATAATGGCATTTATCATTAAATAAGTACTGCAAGTTTTATAAGTTGAATGTCCCAAAAGTTAAATAACATATTTAGAATTTTGTAATCGAAAAAAATGAAAAAAAAGGCAGGAAAACTTTATCAATAAAAAATTACATAATATAAATTTTTATACCGTAACAATAAACCAAAAAAAAAAGAATAAAAAGTATGTAATAAAATTTAAAAAAGATAGTAAATCAAAAGAAAACACTTTAAAATAGTAAGTATTTAAGGGACACTTACACTCACTTTTAGATCCAAAACATAGGGAGAAATATTTTAAAGGAGTTAAATGTCAAAAAAAAAACTATTAAATATATATAATTTTTTTATTAACACGTATTTAAAACTTTTAATAAGGCAACTCCCTGATTTCATATAATTTTTCTAGGTAACTACAAATTTAAAAGGTTTTAAATGAAATGTTTACAGCTCCTAACAGTCTACTTGAATAACCCGCCTTCTTGACTAGCCATCACCAATTAATTACACAACACACACGAATTAGGTAATGAATACACTTAATTATGTCTACTAAAAACTCTTTTCCTTAAAAAAGAAACTAAAAAGCTGGAAAACCACGTAGAAAACAATTGCACAAAGCGGCCAAACAAAAGCAAGGTTGCCTCATCTGTCAAATTGTCAAATCTTGTATTTCGGCTAAGCGGGAAATTTGAATTTATCACCTTCGGTCGAAATCGTCGAAATTAACCTAGCTAATTTTACCATCATTTTATTTTTATTCTCCCAAAAATACATAATAAACATTTTGTTTGAATTAATTTTTATTTGCATGATTTGTATCAATAAAATGTTAGGAAAAGGCCATTTCCTTTAAATTAGGTAAAAAAACATAAAATAATGTTGTTTAGCCGCCATTATAAATAAAACAGATCAAAAAATTGCTCGAATGTTAGTTAAATACCAATGTTAATAATATGGTTTGAAAAGTATAAATATGCGTTGAAAGTTTGCCTTTAAAAATCCAATATTTATTTGCCTGCAACAAAAGGCAAGCTTTATTTAATTAGGATTGGCACGCCGCCATTTTTGTATGCTTGCCGGCAATTCGCCAGCATGTTAAATTTATTGGCAATTGAGTGTTTATTTAGGGTTAACTTTTTAATGCGTATTAGATGTTGGCATAATATTGCCACCAATTGCCAATGCTTTACCATCAATGCCAATATGAAAAATGTATATTGCCGGCAAATAGTGTTTGCTGGGATATTTATAAGTTATCATAAATCCCAAGGAGTTAGCTGTAATTTAGTATATTAAAAAGTGTGTTTGGTAAACAAAAAAAAACAAAAATCAAATATTAAAACGGGTAGCCTATTATGGGGAACCCTGTACAACACACTTGTATTATATAACAAAAAAATATAGATCTCCTACTTTTGTGCTTATTTTTTATAACCTTCATAGGGTTAAGCTAGGCCAGACCGTTTATTTCTTATCACAAGTACTACAAATAGAGATAAAGCATATCAAGTCATATAAAGTTATGTGTACTATAAATGAACTATAATATACATAGGTACGTGTAAGGTTTGTGTACACACTCACCTGTTTAATATTGAATTAACACGTTCCAGATATGAACAAGTTAAACTTAAAACCAGTGCGAGATGCATTTGCCTACCGTAGTCGTAAGTAGAATTCTTTTGTTTGCATACAAATTTTAAAATATTTGTTTAATCTATTCAAATATAGAATGCAAAATACTTTTTAAATGTTAGGCTGATTAAGAAAGTTGAAAAATATTTTTTGTCGTTTTCAAATAACACATTTTTACCTTACCTTCCCATATAACATTTTTGTCGGCGTTGTACATTTAATTTACTGGCATTGCCAACACTCTTTAATGGCAAGGCATTGGCAAAAAGGTATCAAAAGACGCGAAAGTCTGCAATTGGCCGTTATTGAGCCACGTGTTGCAGATAATGTGATGGCATCCGTTATTAATAAGTTATGATGAAAAAATGCGTTTAAGATGATGGCATCCATCATTAATAAGTTATTGGCAAAAAGATAACAAAAAGACGAAAGTGGGCAAATGCAGATACTCCCAAGCAGCAAGCTGACGTCTTATTGACAAAAATTGTCGCATATACTTTTTTTTAAAAGCTAAAATGATGCGATATTTTATTTGAAAATTAAAATAGGAAAAAACTCCTTACTGCATGCAATTTCCTTGCAATGCAAAGTACCATCTCTTGGAACACTGTCAAACTTGGAGATGCAGATTTTTACACTAGCCGAAGATATTTCTTTCAAAGCTAAGTGAGATCACCTACCGCAGACCGCTCTCGAATTATTTTTGTCTAATGGGTACGGTTTAGACGATAAAAAGCGAAGATATTGCAGAAACGTAGTAGTTTATTGTCCATTACGCCATCTATCGGCATGTCAAAAAAAAAACTATTAAATATATATAATATTTTTTATTAACACGTCTTTAAAACTTTTAATAAAGTTTTAAACAAAATGTTTACAGCTACTAACAGTCTACTTGAATATCTTGCCTTCTCGACTAGCCATCACTAATTAATCACACAACACACACTTATTAGGTAATGAATACATTTAATTATGTCTATTAAAAACTATTTTCTTTAAAAAAGAAACTAAAAAGCTAGAAAACCACGTAGAAAACAAATGCACAAAGCGGTCACCTTCGGTCGAAATTAACGTAGCTAATTTTACCATCATTTTATTTTTATTCACTCCAAAATACATAATAAACATTTTGTTTGACCTAATTTTTATTTGCATGATTTTTAACAATAAAATGTTATGAAAAGGCCATTTCCTTTAAATTATGTAAAAACATAAAATAATGTTGTTTAGCTGCCATTATAAATAAAACAGATCAAAAAAATTGCTTTTATGTTAGTTAAATACCAATGTTAATAATATGGTTTAAAAAGTATGAATATGCGTTGAAGGTTTGCCTTCAAAATCCAATATTTATTTGCCTGCAACAAAAACGCGTGCTTTATTTAATCAGGATTGGTATGCCGCCATTTTTGTATGCTGCCGGCAATTCGCCTGCATGTAAAATTTATTGGCAATTAAGTGTTTATTTAGGGTTGACTTTTTAATGCGTATAAGATGTTGGCATAATATTGCCACCAATTGCCAATGCTTTACCATCAATGCCAATATGAAAAATGTACATTGCCGGCAAATAGTGTTTGCTGGGACCATTTTCTTCTTAAAAATATTTACTCTAAACCCCGTATGTACGGCACTGGTCAAAAATTACTTTTTCTTTTATGTCAAAAAATGTCTCCTGTCGCATAGGAGATGTCTTTCAATTTGTTTAAAAATATTTTAATTGCTATAGAAAATATAATAAAAAAACGATAATTTTTTAAAAATTTTAACACCCTGTAAACTAAGTACATAGGACATATGTTCAAATATTTTTTTTTCCTTATTTTTCATTGTAGCCCCCTTTAAAATGTGTTGGTTTAGTTACTGGACACCCTGTATAAAATAATTTAAAAATTTTGGGTAGCCCATGTCCTGTATCTCAGTTTTACGCCGTCCCTGTTTATTTATATTAGTATTAGTTAATTTTATTATGTTTATATAAAACACTGATAAGGATAACAAGTTTTTAATATGCTCATTTATCAAATGGCATTAATTAAACCTATTGTCACTGAATATCAATATTGATATTGGCAGCCTTATGCCGAATTAATTTAGATTTCCATTTACGTATAAGTAAATATAAAAAAATGAGAATATTAAACTGCATGCAACAATTAAAAGGTATACTAATTGGATACTGGATTGGGGCGCCAAAAATCTCGTTCAATTTAATGCATGCAAAACACAATCATGTTCCTTGTCGCGAAAAAATCATCAAACACTCATCCTTTGCTTATAAGTGGCCAGGTTTTGCAGAGCGGGGACACATTTAACCTTATGGGAGTCACATTTGAGAATAACCTTAACTGGCATAAACACATTGTATCTATAGCGACCGCGGCTTCAAAAAAGCTTGGATTTCTTTTCCGAGCCAAAAAGTATCTTTCTCCAATATGTATTTTAGTCCAATTTATACACTTTGTATAGCCTAGTTTACACTGGGAGGACCAAATTTTTAGTTCGAGGTCTAAATGACGTCACGCGTACTTTATTCACGGTGTAAACACTTGAGTATTAAAATTTGCTACTCCAATTCAGTCCTTCTCAAATGGGGTGACCAAATATGATTTTCTTTGGTGTAAACACGTCGGACTTTTTTAGTGGACCAAAATGCCAGCCTTGATCTTTCACAGTGCGCATTTCGATGAAAAAGACGTTGAATTTCGGTTTTAACCTAATAATTTTGTTGTTTGTTTATATTTTTTAAAATTTTGTTAATATTTAACTAAAACTGTTTTCGTATTTTTTTTTCAAATGGAATTTAAAAGCGATACAGTTTTAAAAGATAAAAAACGAGGTTAGATTCTGGTCATATGCTCAGCTGTCATTTTGGTACTAGGATTAAACGTGAATTAAATTGATCCATAAACTAAGTTGGTGTAAACACTAGTGAACTAACAAAAATAATTCCTAGGTTTGGTCCACGGTTCTAATTGGTCCTCGCGGTGTAAACTAGGCTTATGTGTCTCAAATTCGACCCTCTCTGGAATACTATTCTCATGTCTGGGGAATGGCATCCCCTACAACACTCAGCATTCTTGATGCCATTCAAAGAAGGGCTGTTCGTCTTATTAATGATCCTTTACTTACTCAAAGACTTCCTTCTCTTGCCCATCGTCGAGCTGTGGAAGATCTATCGCTCTTCTATAGATACTTTTACGGCTCCTGCTCCGACGAATTATACAGTATAGTACCTTCTCTTGCAGCTCCCAACAGAGAAACTCGTGGTGCCGCGCGTATGCATCCCTATACAGTTCAATTGGACAGGCCCCGAACTTTCCATTTCGTTCGTTCTTTTATCCCTAGAGTTTCTAGACTGTGGAACCTACTGCCAGCGGAAGTCTTTCCTTCCCCCAAATCTTCAAGTTTTTAAGTCCCGTGTTAACAAACTTCCTCTTACCCCTGCTTAAGACACCCACGGTACGTTAGTATTTAGGCTTTCAGCCTTCATGGATTGTTCAAAGATAAAAAAAGAAAAATCTTCCTTTTTACAGTTAAGAATTCTCTTTACTATCGAAAAAGGTATATTTCTTTTTTTTTTTTTTGTAAGTTATTGTATAATTACGACAGTAGGAAATTATTTTAATTTATTTTTTTGTTAAATTAAAGGGTAATCTAGATATGTTTTATACTGATTTAGGGGCTCATTTATTGAATTCTAGTTGGCTACACGTTAAGGTATACAGGTGTGGAAACCAACTTGTCGACCATAGGAAATTAAAAGCTTAGTAAATATTCTTGGTGAGATGTGGAGGCTTTTGACCAGGTCTGGTATGCCGCACTTCTTAATAAACTGCCCTCCTATGGTATTTCAACTAAACTCTGTACTTGGCTCTCCAGTTATCTATCTGATCGACGTATATCAGTTATTGTGGACGGCCATTCTTCAAGCTTTCATCAAGTTAATGCTGGAGTGCCTCAGGGTTCAGTACTAGCACCAACTTTGTTTCTTCTTCACATCAACGACCTTCTCTCGACCATAACTAATTCCATTCATAGTTTTGCCGACGATAGTACCCTTCACTCCAGTTTTCAGGTTCCTAAACCCATCACTAAACCTAATTTGGAAAACAAACGCAGAGCGATGCAGAAATTTCTTTCGCAGGATCTTAATTTAATATTGGATTGGGGCGCCAAAATCTCGTCCATTTTAATGCATCCAAAACACAATCATGTTCCTTGTCGCGAAAAGAGTCATCAAATACTCATCCTCTACTTATAAGCGGCCAAGTTTTACAGAGCAAAGACACCTTCAATCTTGTGGGCGTCACATTTGAAAGTAACCTTAACTTTATAGGTACTTCCATGGCTTCTGCTCTGAAGAATTGTCCAGTATAGTTTCTCCAATCATGGTTACAACCAGAGAAACTCGTGGTGCCGCGCGTATGCATTCCTATACGGTCCAACTGGACAGGTCCCGAACTTTCTACTTTGTTCGTTCTTTTATCCCTAGAGTTTCTAGAATGTGGAACCTGCTGCCCGCGGAGGTCTTTTCTTCCACCCCGAATCTTCAAGTATTTAAGTCCCGTGTCAACAAACTCCCTCTTGCCTCGCTTAAGACACCCACGGTACGTTAGTATTTAGGTTTTCGTGGTTTGTCCAAAGATAAAAAAAATACCGGCAAAATGTATTCTGCAAACTATTCAGAATACTGAGTATTCCAATACGACCCAGCTTTGCCGCTTAGTATCGTGTACCGTTAATAATTCTCTTGAAATGAATGTGTTCTGTCAGATTATAAAATAATTACGTACAAATGAACTAATTTAGCAAATAGTTACACATCTTGATTCTTACATTAAAAGATTTAGAGCTTTAGATAAAAACCTTGCTGGAAATAATTATGTTGGCACATTAAAATGCCGTAATATTTGCCAAAGATAGTTCTATTTGAGATAAAATCCCGGTCCGTCACTTTAGAATTTATATCCTTGTAAAAACAATGGCGCAATAAACTAATTACACGATTATTAGGGGGCTATAAAATTATGCTGATAAACATGTTACATGGCATAAGAACGACGCCAGAAAGGTTAACGAAGGTAAAATAAAGTAAATTTTATATAAATTTAAATAAGATAGGCATTAGGATTTACCTATTCAAATAAAACACGTCTGAGTAATATTCTAACCTATACATATACAGGGTGATTCAAAATCGATCACGAAACTTAAGGGGTTATTCTACTTGACAAAATAAGGGTAGAGCTTCATGTAATTTTTTTTCAAAATGTCATTCGTTTTCGAGTTACAAGCCGTGTAAGTTCAATTTTTATTTTGGTTTTATTTTAACCAATCCAGTTGATATTTGGCACACAAATCAAGCTTTGCAGATTCTAAAATTTTAAGACAAAAGTACTTTTTTAAATACCGCCAGAGAGATATCGGAAAGCTGGGGGCGCCATTTTATAGACAATCAAAAACTTAAAAATAGGGTACTCTTTATTAAAGTCGATAAAACCTCACCGTTTAGGCACCAATAGACATCAAAGTTTTCATCAATTTCAATCAAATTACCTACATACACACAGGGTGTCCAGTAACTCAACCGACAAACTTAACGAAACGATTCTACAACAAAAAATAAGAAAAAACTTCATATAAACTTATGTCCTAAACGTCTTAGTTTTTGAACTACGGGGTGTTAAAAATTAAAAAAAAAGTATTTTTCCATCTCTAATATCAAGAGAGTTACAATAATTGTCTGGCCAAATTGACAAAATTTAAAAAGCACCATGTATCTTCAAAACGAATGAAGTTAGCCATAATTTACTTTTACCGTTGTATGAACGCTTTTACCATTGAATTTGTTTTAAAAATTGAAATCGAGATTGCAGCAATCAGATTTGTTTTATCTTTTTAGTTTTCGCTATACCCTGTACATATTGGCATTATTAGTATTATAACTCACAGTACTTAGTACTTTTTTGCGTTATAATTAATTTCCAAATTATACTGCTTTTTAGCCAATAATAAATGATTCACATATAACATTTTTTTGCCGGCGTTGTACATTTAATTTACTGGCATTGCCAACACTCTTTAATGGCAAGACATTGGCAAAAAGGTATCCAAAAGACGCAAAAGTGGGCAATTGGCAGTTATTAGGCCACGTGTTGCAGATAATGTGATTACATCCGTCATTAATAATATATGATGAAAAAATGCCTTTAGGATGATGGCATCCATCATTAATAAGTTATTGGCAAAAAATGCGTTTAGGATAATGGCATTTATCATTAAATAAGTATTGCAAGTTTTATAAGTTGAATGTCCCAAAAGTTAAATAACATATTTAGAATTTTGTAATCGAAAAAAATGAGAAAAAAGGAAGGCTTTATCAATAAAAAAATTACATAATATAAATTTTTATACCGTAACAATAAACCAAAAAAAAAAATAATAAAAAGTATGTAATAAAATTAAAAAAAAAAGATAGTAAATCAAAGAAAACACTTTAAAATAGTAAGTATTTAAGGGACACTTACACTTAATTTTCAGATCCAAAACATAAGGAGAAATATTTTAAAGGAGTTAAATGTCAAAAAAAACTATTAAATATATATATATATAATTTTTTTATTAACACGTCTTTAAAACTTTTAATAAGGTCCCTGATTTCATATAATTTTTTAGGTAACTACAAATTTTAAAGGTTTTAAACAAAATGTTTACAGCTCCTAACAGTCTACTTTAATATCCCGCCTTCTTGACTAGCCATCACCAATTAATTACACAACACACACTGGTAATGAATACACTTAATTATGTCTACTAAAAACTCTTTTCTTTAAAAAAGAAACTAAAAAGCTAGAAAACCACGTAGAAAAGAATTGCACAAAGCGGCCAAACAAAAGCAAGGTTACCTCATCTGTCAAATTGTCAAATCTTGTATTTCGGCTAAGCGGGAAATTTGAATTTATCACCTTCGGTCGAAGTCGTCGAAATTAACCTAGCTAATTTTACCATCATTTTATTTTTATTCTCTCAAAAATACATAATAAACTTTTTGTTTGACTTAATTTTTATTTGCAGGATTTGTATTAATAAAATGTTAGGAAAAGGCCATTTCCTTTAAATTATGTAAAAAACATAAAATAATGTTGTTTAGCCGCCATTATAAATAAAACAGATCAAAAAATTGCTCAAATGTTAGTTAAATACCAATGTTAATAATATGGTTTGGAAAGTATGAATATGCGTGGAAGGTTTGCCTTCAAAAATCCAATATATATTTGCCTGCAACAAAAAGGCATGCTTTATTTAATGAGGATTGGTATACCGCCATTTTTGTATGCTTGCCGGCAATTCGCCTGCATGTAAAATTTATTGACAATTGAGTGTTTATTTAAGGTTAACTTTTTAATGCGTATTAGATGTTGGCATAATATTGCCACCAATTGCCAATGCTTTACCATCAATGCCAATATGAAAAATGTATATTGCCGGCAAATAGTGTTAGCTGGGTTCTTTTTTAACACGCTTTTATTAACTTGGGTTGTAACTATCTATCTATCCATCTATCTATCTATGTAACGGAATCTTTGAGCCTAATTTTTACCAACTTCCAGCTATTCAATTTCTTTGAAACTTTGCACATGTATCAAGGACCGAGGACAATGCAATAATTTAAAAACAGTATCCCGTTAAGTTCCAGCATTTTCCAGGAAAACCGGAAAAGTGAAAAATCGTACGTTCTGGCGGAGGCGCCAGATTAGACAATTGAATAATCGAACTTGACAACATTTGCCGACGGGTTGGGGACCGGGATAAGGTTGCAACACCTTAGTTAAACAAGCGTGCGTCCACCCATAGGACGCAACCCCTCGGCAAACGACAGGAAGACCATGGGGTTAACAAGAACCCCCGTTAAACGGGTACAAACCCCGTTACATGCAGACCAACCTGAAACTTGTTCGGAGTAGTTGCGTTCTGAAACCCCATGCAACAGTGAAGCTTTAAATGAAATGATTAGATTACGAAATAGTTCGTGAAACATTTCAATATCACATGACCGCAGAAAACTAATTGATATATCGAACTAAAAATGAAAAATCAAGAATTGTGTGCAAAAAAAAGAAGGAGGAATACTGTGAACTGGTTAGTTCTGGTTAGTTTTCAATTTCTTTGAAACTTAGCACACGTATCAAGGACCGATGAGAATGCAATAATTTAAAAACAGTATCCCGTTATCCTGATTTTAGGACCGCCAGGATAAATAAATTCCTTAATAATCGTTTTTAATTATGGCGAATGCGCAAGGGCAATTGATGCATAACTTGCTGCGTTTTTTTTTAATTGACTTTTTTCAATTTTATAATAAAAGGTGTAAAATACATAGAAATACGGAGTTTTAAAAGGTGAAAATTATGTGGCCACTTTAGCTTTAAATCAAGAATTGTGTGCAAAACCGAGCCCGTAAAAGCTTATTATTAAGAGAAAAGGAACAATAGAAATTTTTATAAAGAACATACATCAAAATTTTAACATATTGAAGAACTGGACTGCTCTAAGTTAACGGGAAAAACCCCATGCAACAGTGAAGCTTTAAATGAAATGATGAGATTACGAAATAGTTCGTAAAACATTTCAATATCACATGACCGCAGAAAACTAATTGATATATCGAACTAAAAAATGAAAAATAAATAATAGTTTTAAAAAACTAAAAAACACGCTTTTATATGCAACCAAACTAAAAATTAGAAAATAATTTTTCATTACAAAGAGTTTGTCACTTCAGAATAAAAGCGTGGGGTGCTTAATATATTAAATGTTATAATTATTCTATTTGCAAATATCTATGAAAGAAAAGTTATGAAAAAATAGTAAAATGCACCCCACGCTTTTATTCTGAAGTGACAAACTCTTTGTAATGAAAAATTATTTTCTAATTTTTAGTTTGGTTGCATATAAAAGCGTGTTTTTTTAGTTTTTTTAAACTATTATTTATTAATATTTAGCTTTAAGAGATATTCAATAATTTACTCTGGTTAGCATGCTATGTTTGTAAAATGTATAACTGTGTCATAAAAAAACTTGGTCTAAAAATGCAGTGTTAAATAGAAAAACAAATTGATCTAACAGGTTAGGATGTGTTTAACACCTTTATCTAAAAAATACGGGTGAACAGAAAAGTTTATAGTGCATAACGTTTAATTTTAACAATTCTTTTGTTATAATTTTTAAATAAAACACAACATAGAAAAGATCTGATCAGTGATAAAAAAGAAATCAACAATACTAATTTCTAAAGAGATAAAATTAGCTTTTGTTTACGTCTATTAAACACGTTTTTTTTTTTGGAAGTTCTGAGCTTTTACGAGAAAAAACCTGTGGAAACGCTGCTTAGGTACTTATAAACGCAAACCTAACGGGGACCAAAAATAATACCGGTGGTGAATCATACCCTTGTAGGTTATGAAATAAATATTAAAAAGTTTTACACAAGAGTTAAGAAAAAACTTGAATAGTAGAGTTTACACATTTCTTATGTAAATAAGTTTTAAACAAACAAATCCCAAATTTCATAAGACCTTTTACCTAATTTACCTAAATTATTTTTAAATATTTTTAGGGATAGCTAAGCAGTAAGAAACAGGAAAACCTACGAATTGTACTGAGACAAGAATCATCAATAAGGAAGAAAAACCAAAAACCACTTAAAAATTTGAAAATAAAGAGAGCTATCCGTCGACAGTATATATTTTACACTGTCATGGAGTTGCTCTCTTTATGGACGAATTTATTTTCAGCGCAAACTAGTGATGCAGATCAAGAAGGCCCTTTTATTTGTTTGTATACAGGATGGCCGCCGAGGTATTCGAGAAACTTCGGATATAAATTTGACAATAAGAATTAGATAAAAAAACGGTAATTTTCTAGAAACCTGCGGCAACTCCGATTTTGACGAAATTTGGTATACGGGGTTTTTCTAGGCACTGATCACGAATCTGAAAGAATTTTTTGGCGGAAACGTTTTGTTTTTGAGATATTCATCATCAGACTTGAATTTTAAACCAATCCTATTTTTACAATATTCCCCTTTCTTTTTCACACAATTCTTGATTTAAAGCTAAAGTGGCACACAATATTTGATGTTCACCTTTTAAAACCCCGTTTTTACGTATTTTACATTATTTTTGCATTAAATTGCATAGCTATACTTTGAATCATTTCAGTCCCAGTGTGTCATGAAGCCCTATGTGTATGTATGGTTGCCGCATTATCAAAGAAAAGCCACGCAATTTAATGCAAAAATAATGTAAAAACGTAGAAAAACAGGGTTTTAAAAGGTGAAAATCAAATATTGTGTGACACTTTAGCTTTAAATCAAGAATTGTGTGCAAAAGAAGGGGAAATATAGTAAAAATAAGCTTAGTTCAATTTTGAACTTTGATAATGAATATCTCGGGAACGAAACGTTTCTGCCAAAAATTCTTTCAGATTCGTGATCAGCGCCCCAAAAATCCCCTGTATACCAAATTTTGTTAAAATCGGAGTTGCCGCAGGTTTCTAGAAAATTACCAAAAAACTTTATATGAACATATGTCCTAAACATCCCAGTTTTTAAACTACGGGGTGTTTTTTTTAATATTGTTTTTTTATAATCACTTTTATACCAATTAAGGTATTTTTAAGAAATTTGAGGGAAGCCTTCTACGCATCAATAGTCATTTTTTGGCATACAAAAAAACTAATTTTTACCAGTGTCGTCCATGAGAGTTTTAAGTTTAATATTTTTAATATAAAAGTGGTACGCCATTGCATTTTCCTAACTGGATTGATCATCAGCTTTAATGTTACCCAGTCTTGCTAACTTTTCTCCGTGGAGTGCCCTTCCTTGCGTCCCCGACCTCGAACCGCCCAAAAGTTGAGGATATGTCGCAACCTTATAAATATAAACTAACCTTGGCATTAAATAAAAAAGTCAGGAGATCAAGTTTGTGTCAAATTAAATGGGAATTTTAAAAAACATTTTTATTTAAAAAATGCAGTGGCGTACCAAATATTTACCTTTAACTCCTTATAAACGACACTGGTAAAAAAAAATTCTTGCAAGCCGAAAAATTATCTTGATGCATATACCAGGCATCCCTCAAATTTTTTAAAAATATTTAAAATGGTATAAAGTTATTATAAAAAAAACAATGTATTTTTTTATTTTTAACACCCTGTAGTTTAAAACCAAGACCTTAGGACACATGTTTATATAAAGTTTTTCCTAATTTTCATTGTTGAATTTATATCAGAAGTTTCTCGGATACCTCGGCAGCCACCCTGTATACATTGTGAAGAAGAAAATAATTTCTTGTGAATTGAAGACAAGTGGGAACAAAGAGCCGAGAACCCTTTAGATAATTAAAACCGTTTTAGTTTATATTATTTTTACTATATCAATTTTTCTTATTTATGTAATAAAATTACAGTAACTGACTTACCAAACTCATCTTGATACTTCTACGAGTTTTTGATAAATGTAAAATAGGATATTAAGGACCGAAATTTTTTAGCACCCCGTATTATGAAAACGGATCATTTTAGGACAAATGTTTGTATGAACCTTTTTCCTCATTTTCAGATGTAGTATCGGTATACATGCAGCGTGTCTACTTAAGTTCGCACCATATGGAAAGCTTTTTTAGTATTAATTTTACGAAAAAAGGTATTCTTTATAAAAAGTTCTGAATGGTTTAAAACCCAAAATGCAATTATCAGATATTAATTTTTGCAGTGGTATACGAGGAATGTCAAAAAATTTGAATTTTGTTTAAGAGGAAAGTACCTTTATTTGTCATAATTTCGAAAATTATTATAAGAGTGGCTTTCCAGTGACGCAAATAGAGCGCTCCCGCGTAGCTCAGGAGCATTTCGTTCTATTTTATGGCATTCCAGTGACGGAAAGTGTGATGCACCTGAGCTACTCCGTTTTTCTTTCCCCTTGCCTCTTATGCACCAACCCCTCTTTGGTTTTTGTGCTTCAAACGTGTTTTTTTATGGTTAAGGATGGATTTTTAAAATTATTTATTTAAAATGGAATTAGATATTAAAAAGAGATTATTATTATAAAGCCAAGAAAGGTTAAAAACAACGAAATTTTAAAATTTCTTAAAGTATCACTCTTTCCTTGTCTAAGGATGCGTTCCAGTGACTAACTTTTATAGCAGATCAAGAGCTTCAAGCCCTGGAGCGTGACGCACAAAAATTTTCGTCACTGGAAAGCTACCAAGGATAAGATGTTTAGGTTTAAAAATAATTTTCGAACATGCAACTTGGTTTATTTAAAAGAAACATTTTTTCTGCGATAACCAGCGTTATCTTTTTTTGTAAAATTTATAATAAAAATATTTTCCATATGGTGCCAACTTACGTAGAGACGCTGTATAAAATTATGTAACACCCTGTAAATAGATTGTAAAGCACTTTATAACGAATAAAAATATTTATTTACAAGTATTTTGTTTATTAGAGGCATTTTTTTAATTTTGCACTTATAATAAACAATTATTTTGAGAGATATTAGATTTAATAACAAAAACAAAATTCTTAACCAGGGTATACACATACACGGTCATGCAAACCTGAAACGCACTTGCATGAAAGCAAATGTCAAATGAAGCTTTTGGTACACACGATTCAGATGTACCAGTCAGTTCAGCTGGTGGTGTGATCAACTTGAACATAAGCGTAATTCAGCGAAAAGATTTTTTCTATTTTTGTCAATGTATTCATTACTTTTAACTTTTCAAAAGCATGGATAACCTTGGTACATATCTATAAAATCACGCAATACATCTTTCTGGCGCCAAAGAGCCATTTTGTTAACTCAAAACCAACAATATAACACCGTAAACGACGTTCCTAAACTGAAACGTTAACTGACGTGTCCAACACATGCACAAGTTTGCACTGACGCGCGCCATGTAAAATCAAAATCGGACATCGAGTCGCATGTCAAACCAGATGTGGCAGTTTTTTAATGCAGATGGTCAAATTTGCGCGCAAGTTTTGGCTTTTTGACAGATGTGACAGTTTTGCATGAGCGTGTATACCCTGGTTTAGGCTGTTTTGAAAAGTTTTCATAAAATAAAATTACACTGTGATTATTTTAAAATTGTTTTTTTTAATCCTACTCCCTTTTCATTGTTCTTATTTTAAGTTGACAATATATTTAACTAGTATCAATAAATTCTCTACCGGCGGTCAACTAATTTATTTAGAAAAGCTCTAACTTCCAAAATATTACTATCAAAAGTCTAAGTAAAAAGTCTTAATATCTAAACTTACCTAAATTTTATACACCAAATCAATCCTTCTATCTTTTAATGCAGCAAATTTATCAATTATATATTCATAAAATGGTTAAGTTTTTATCAGTTCCTGTAGAAGCTCCTTTTGAATTGAAATATTGGCCAAAGATAAAAGTCTGTCTTGGGATATAGTGTTTCTTAAGAAAGTTTTTAAACGCTTAAGACAAGAAAACTTCTTTCCACTGACACGCTTGTCGACGATATGGTTAAAATTAGCGAAAAAAGTTTATACGCCTCGGTAAAAAATGTCTTTATTTGCGCCAACTTGTGCAATAAATATTTCTATAACTTTCATTAGCAAATCTTAGGTCAAGGTTATTTTTGAGCCGCTAATTTTTGAAAATGATTCGGCATATATCTCCAAAATAAATTTTGAAAAGAATCAGTGGAAAAAGTTTGGTTATACTGGCCAAACTTTGCAGTATCAGCAAGACAAAGAAATTGTAGTTTGTAACAATCTTCGAATCTTACTTCCTTTTTCATTAAAATATGATCTAATATTTCATAGAGAAGTGCCCTGTACTGGCCGTTAATTTCTTCCTGTGAAAAATCACTGTCGCTAATAATACTCAAACGGAAACAATCGAAATAATACGTGAAAACCAACGAAACGACCAAAACCTATACTATCTTTTAAGGCTAGCGATTTACCAAGCAATACGTCTGATACTTCCACCCGCGATTCTGGCCGCCGGCAAGTATAGCGTTGTCATGGCAACGGAGCGTCAAAGCGTAAACAAAACCCTGCATAAGGTGTATACTTCGGTCCGTTTTATATTTGCAATACACTTGTCGCGTTGCCGAAAGAGGAGGAAAGCGACTCGCGCCAGCGGTTAATTTATATGCTAGATTTTTCATGGCGAATTTTACAAATAAGGAAAAGAAATGAGAAAAATGAATTGAATAATAGTAAAAATGTTTTTTTTATGTTTTATTATTTATTTTTGGTGAATTGGCACTTCACTTACTACACCTGAATAGTCGCCACTGCCTTTTCTATTGCATCTAGGTGGCCAGGATTGGGTGAAAATTAATCTAGTGACCCTAGGTGATGGTAGAAAAATACAATGGCAAAGTTGTAGTGACTAATATGAAAGATAGAAATAAAGCACTTTGCAAATAATACATATACATGTTTAAATAAATAATAATAAAATGTACCTACTTATTATTTTTCAAATGGCAACCCTTTTTTCAACAAGCACTTTTCGAATAAAGGATTTTTTGACGATTCGAAATATAATAGGTTTCGCCGATATTGCAAAAGAGTTTCTTTTTAAAGATTAAAAAAATTTAGAAGTATATTGTTGCTATAAAAATGTAAAAAAATTGTGTAATACATATTAAAATAAAATATTGATAGTAAAAATGTTATGTTTTTTTCTTTTTTGTAAAAGGGCATCTCTTTTTGCGATAATGACTAACATAAATGTTTAAAAAATTATTTAAATAGTCATTAGTCGCAAAAGAAGATGTATTAAAGTTTGAATTTATTTTTAAAGGAGATATACGCTTTCGTTTTCCCGCCTTTTTCAAATTTCAGTATAGTTCCATGTGGCAACTATAGATGGCGCTAGTAGCGGGCGTAATTTATGGAGTTGCCATTCTATCTCCGGGGTCCTTTCTAGGCTAATAACGGGACGACAAACAAAAAGTCAAAAATACGTAATTATTTGTTTATAAACTAACTTTTCTCCCAAAAATTAAGAAAAAAGAATGTCTAGATCTCCAGAAAGAAGACTTAGGTTCTCTGTAGAGCAGGATATGCAGCTTTTAAGAGAAGTAGTTCGAGAAAATCCTTTGAGGACATGGACAGATGGAGAGATGTGCATGAAAATTTTGTAAATGAATGCAATGTGCCCTTTTCCTTAAGAACTTGCAAAGATCATTGCAATCATTTGCTTAATCTTTACCTGAAAGACGCCCTAAAAGCGTAAGTAATATGGAAAGTCAGGGGAAAGAAAGATTAATTTCAGAAAACACTAATTTTAGGTTAGAAGCTAAATTGTTTTGTGTTAGAAATTCAAAACATTAAAATACATTTTTAGGCAATAAATATGTTAATGTTTAGGTAATTTTCTAGAAACCTGCGGCAACTCCGATTTTGACGAAATTTGGTATACATAGGTTTTTGGGGCGCTGTTCATGAATCTAAAAGAATTTTTTGGCGAAAACGTTTCTTTCTCAAGATATTCATCATCAAAGTTCAAATTTAAACTAAGCTTATTTTCACTATATTCCCCCTTCTTTTTGCACAAAATTCTTGATTTAAAGCTATAGTGTCACAAAATATGTGATTTTTACCTTTTAAAACCCCGTTTTTCTACGTTTTTTACATTATTTTTGCATTAAATTGCGTGGCTTTTCTTTGATAATGCGGCAACCATACATACACATAGGACTTCATGGCACACTGGGATTGAAACGATTCAAAGTATATCTATGCTATTTAATGCAAAAATAATGTAAAATACGTAAACACACGGGGTTTTAAAGGTAAAAATCAAATAGTGTGCCAATTTAGCTTTAAATCAAGAATTGTGTGCAAAAAGAAGGGGGAATATTGTAAAAATACGATCAGTTTAAATTTCAAGTCTGATGATGGATATCTCAAGAACGAAACGTTTCCGCCAAAAAATTCTTTTAGATTTGTGATCAGCGCCTCAAAAACCCCGTATACCAAATTTCGTCAAAATCGGAGTTGTCGTAGGTTTATAGAAAATTACCAATGTTTAAATAAATACTTACCAATAATAATAAAACAAAATTTGGTAATTTTTTGGCGGCAACGTTTCGTTATCGAGATATCCAACATTAAAGTTGGCATATAAACTAACCTTATTTTCACCATATTTTTCCTTCTTTTTGCACACAATTCCTGATTTAAAGCTAAAGTGGCCCCCAATATTTGATTTTCACCTTTTAAAACTCCGTTTTTCTATGTATTTTACACCTTTTATTAAATAAATTGGGAAGGGTCCCTTTAAAAACGCAGCATTGCAAATATTTTCTGGCGCATTCACCATAATTAAAAACGAAGCACCGCAATTTAATTCAAAATAATTAATAGTTTAAAAAACTAAAAAACACGCTTTTATATGCAACCGAACTAAAAATTAGAAAATAATTTTTCATTAAAAAAATATTGTCATTTCATAGTAAAAAGCGTGGGGTGCATTTTACTATTTTTTCATAACTTTTCCATCATAGATATTTGCAAATATAATAATTATAACATTTAATATATTTATCACCCCACGCTTTTTACTATGAAATGACAATATTTTTTTAATGAAAAATTATTTTCTAATTTTTAGTTCGGTTGCATATAAAAGCGTGTTTTTTAGTTTTTTAAACTATTAATTATTTTTCATTTTTTAGTTTCTGCTACTCTTGACAAAATGGCGAAAAATTTTTTTAATGAACAAGAGTGGCAAATTTTAAAATTTTTCCAACAGATTGCAACTCACTAAAAATTTCTTCTTCATTAAGTAGCAAAGTTTGAAATTTTGCCAACAGATGGCAATCCAGGCAATGTTTGGACCGTTGCCAATATATATGCAACCCACTAAAAAATTTCTTCTTCATTTAATAGCAAAGTTTGAAATGTTGCCAACAGATGGCAACCTAGGTGTTGTTTTTATAATATAATGGAATTTTTTTCCTGGCGATCCAAAAAAGATAACGGGATACTGTTTGCAGATTATTGCATTGTCATGTTTCCTTAATACGTGTGCAAAGTTTCAAAGAAATCGAATAGCTGGAAGTTGGTTAAAATTAGGCTCAAAGATTCCGTTACATAGCCAGATAGTTACAACCCAAGTTAATAAAAGCGTGTTAACGGCATTTATTAACTGTTATTGTTCATAAAAATTGAACACCAATGGTGCAACTAACCCAATTGTGTAAAAGAACTTATTAATTTTTATTGTTCATAAAAATTGAACACCAATGGTGCAACTAACCAAATTGTGTAAAAACTAAAAAATTTCTTCTTCATTTAATAGCAAAGTTTGAAATGTTTCCAACAGATGGCATCCTAGGTGTTGTTTTTATAATATAATGGAATTTTTTTCCTGGCGATCCAAAAAAGATAACGGGATACTGTTTGCAGATTATTGCATTGTCATGGGTCCTTAATACGTGTGCAAAGTTTCAAAGAAATCGAATAGCTGGAAGTTGGTTAAAATTAGGCTCAAAGATTCCGTTACATAGGCAGCCAGATGGATAGATTGATAGATAGTTACAACCCAAGTTAATAAAAGCGTGTTAAAAATTGAACACCAATGGTGCAACTAACCCAATTGTGTAAAAGAACTTATTAATTTTTATTGTTCATAAAAATTGAACACCAATGGTGCAACTAACCAAATTGTGTAAAAACTAAAAAATTTCTTCTTCATTTAATAGCAAAGTTTGAAATTTTTCCAACAGATGGCATCCTAGGTGTTGTTTTTATAATATAATGGAATTTTTTTCCTGGTGATCCAAAAAAGATAACGGGATACTGTTTGCAGATTATTGCATTGTCATGGGTCCTTAATACGTGTGCAAAGTTTCAAAGAAATCGAATAGCTGGAAGTTGGTTAAAATTAGGCTCAAAGATTCCGTTACATAGGCAGCCAGATGGATAGATTGATAGATAGTTACAACCCAAGTTAATAAAAGCGTGTTAAAAAGTGTAAAATACGTAGTAGAATGAGGTTTTAAAAGGTGAACATTAAATATTGTGTACCACTTTAATTTAAAATCAAGAACAGTGTGCAAAAAAAAGGGGAATATAGTAAAAATAAGGTTAGTTCAAATACTTTTGATGATGGATACCTCAAAAACAAAACGTTGCCGCCAAAAAATATTTTTCAGATTCCTGTTCAGTGTCCCAAAAAACTTCCATATACCAAATTTTATTAAAATCGGAGTTGCGGCCGGTTTTTAGATAATTACCCAAAATATAAATTAAAATGTCTCTCTAGCTAACCTAGAAAATTTAACAAACCTTATACTCTTTTTAAATGAAGTTAGGGCATTTGCTCTTTTCAAGCAATTATAACAATTTTCAGAGATTTTAAATTGTGTGATTATAGAACAATACTGCCCTGCTTAATGAAAACGCCGTAACACGACAATTCTGCAATTTCTCGATTATGGCATTTTTAATAAAAAATAAACTACAGGATGGCCCACCATATTCGACACGGTCTGTAGCTGGATAACCATGGAGTTTTTAAAAAAATTAAATACTGGAACATATACAGGTCGGATAAGGCCACAGTATAAAATTATTTTACTCTATACAGGATGCCTCAAAAAATGTGACGTATCTAAGTTATATTTTTTAAATGGAACACTCTATATTTTATGACGGTTTTAGATTCTACTTTAAAAATAACTCAAGTTTGCTTATAGTACTAAGTGTCTAATTTTATTCGTTTTTGTGATATTTGATTTTTTGAAAAATGCAGAGGTAAAATTAAATTGATTTTACTTTAACACTTTAAACTTTAAAATATGTAACAGGATTAGAAAAAGTCTGCCATATCATACGTAGGTCAAATAAAGATCAAATATTTTACAGTTCAATCAAAAAATAATTTCAATTTTTCAGAAAATCAAATAGCCATATCTCTCTTATTTTAAATAGAACACCCTGTATTTTTTTACGTCACATGATGATAAATAAAATACCCTTTCAAATGGTGTATAGGTCGCCTATACCTATCTTTTGTACTTTTTAGTAAAATCAATTTTTACAAGTTTTTAGTCCAAATGTTTATTTAAATTAAAGTTGGCTGTGACATAGCAGCCATTAATATTTTTCTTAAAAAAATAACAACGACCATTTATTGATTACTAGTGTTTTAGTCAGTTTAAAAAAATTTCAATGATTTTAAATAAAAATCCTTTTGAAAAATTGGTTTACTTGAGTCTAGAGTTAATCCGGAAAAATATTCCATCCAATAACCTTAATAGTTGCTTTAAAAATTTGACACAGTGATTATGGATAATGGAAAAAACGAGTTATAGGTCACAGAATGTCGTCATAACTGACCAGAGGCGTTATTAGGATTGTTTAAAAACACAAGTTTTATCATTACCACATTCAGCTGAAATAAGTGTTATTGGAATCATTATAAGCAACTAATGAATTTTCTTCTGTGAATTTTAAAAATAGTGGCAGATAATACAAAATCTTTTAATTTTGTGCTTTTTTCAAACAAATTTACATTTTGCAATAACGGCTTAGTAAATAGACATAGCTATATCACAGCCTACTTACATTTAAATAGACATTTGGAATAAAAATATGTTAAAACGGAATTTACTTAAAAAGTATAAAAGATAGGTATAGGCAACCTATACACCATTTGAAAGAGCATTTGGTTTGTCATTATGTGGTGTAAAAAAATACAGGGTGTTCCATTTAAAATAAGAGAGATATTGCAATTTGACTTTCTAAAAAATTGAAATTATTTTTGATCACCCTGTATAATCTATGATCTCGATATGACCTACATATGATAAGGCAGACTTTTCCTAATCTTGTAACAAATTTAAAAAGTTTAAGGAGTTTATATTGTTAAAATAAAATTAATTTAATTGCACCCTGCATTTTGAAAAAAATCAAATATCACAAAAACTAATAAAATTAGACACTTGGTACTATAAACAAACTTAAATTATTTTTTTATGTAGAATCTAAAACCGTCATAAAATATAGGGGTTCCATTTAAAAAATATAACTTTGATATGTCACACTTTTTGAGACACCCTGTATAGACTAAAACAATTTTATACTGTGGCCTTATACAACCTGTATATGTTTCAGTATTTACTTTTTAAAAACCGCATGGTTATCCAGCTACAGACCGTGTCGAATATGGTGGGCCACCCTGTATAGCCAGTAGCCCAAAAGCCGTATCTAAATTATAACGGCAGTCGCAACGTTTTGGGCTACCGGCTATAGTTGATAAAATAATTTATTAGATAATGCCATATTCGAAAATCTGCAATATTGTCGCTTACGGCGTTTTCATTAAGCACGGCAGAATAAAATATAGTTGGAAACCTATACTTTTCATTGATTACTTTATTTTTGTCAAAAACAGGACATTCATATATCTTTCTCCTGACTATAGGTATTAATAATTTATTTATAACCTAGTATAGCGTATTCTCACAACTGTTGAATAAAAAAAATCTTTTGGGCACATAGGCATATGTAATGTTATTTTTAAATTTTTAAATTCATTTTTTTACTCAGGCGACCAAAAGAAACACCAGAAGAATTCGAAAAAAGCAAAAATATTTGCAACAGATCATAGAAATGAGAAAAAAGTATAGTTCAACAAGTACACCCCGTAGAGGACCTAGACCTAGTACTTGGGAAGGTAAGAAGAAAAGTTGATAGAATTAATCTTTTTAATTATACCAATTTTGTATCTAAAATAAGGTTATGAATAATATTTTGGTTAGTGATCGGCTGATACTAATTTTTTTTGGCAGATACCTATGTTTTAGTTGCCGATACGGATATAAAGTAAAGTAATCTTTATTCATCACTCAAGCCATTACAAATAAAAGTAATAGCTTATCGACTTGTCATACAAACATATACTAAGTCTAGATTTAAAAATATATAAATAAAATAAAATAAGCACAATAAGAGATTAAAATACTAATTTGCTACACACTTAAATGATAACAGACTTTCATTAAAATACAGACTACAAAAATAAAGCACAAAAACAATGGAACACCTACATTGACAGATACTCATTTACATCATAAAAGGCTTGTTCCACTAAGAAATTCTGCAAGGTATTCTTCAGAAGCGTATTATTTTCAAAATTACCAAAAAGTTGCAAAAATTTATTATAAAAAATAATTCCTTTAAATGTTGGAAAACTCTGGCCGACACTTAAGCGAGAATATGTAACTGAATTGTGACTATCAGAGTTCCTTTCAAATTCAGCCTCATTCTGTCTTACATAAATTATTAGAAGTTATATATAGAGAGACGGGAGAGTTAAAATTCCTAAATCTATAAATGCTTGTCGGCAATGCGCACCCGGTGGTAAACCTAACATACATCTGACAATCCTTTTCTGCAAAACAAAAACTCTAATAACATATGCTGAAGCTCCCCAAAATATTAAACCATATGATATATGTGACTGAACCAAACCATAGTATTCCAATTTTAACACATTTTAATACACAACATAATATCGGTATTGGCACATTTTTAAAAAAGCTTTAGGTAATCAATTGAATTCATGAATACAAGTAAAAATTGTCAACAGAGGCAACGCTGTAAAGTATTTTTAAGTCAAATACTGGCATCGCCGCCTTTAACACAATGCAACAAAAAGTTTTAAAGTTTTTTATGCATTTTTATTAATAACGGTGTTTAAATTTAGGGTAAAAAAAATATAAATAAAAAAGCTTTTTGAAAAATTTCGGACTTTTTATTTATTTTTTTTTTTCTATAAATTTTAGGACTTTTAATAATAAAAATGCATAAAAAAACAAAAAATATTTATTTAAATTTTGTTTAAGATTGTGATCATTTAAATGAAAAATCGTTTTCCATTAATTCTTTTTCAAAAATTAGATAGAATAAAAAAAAAGACTTGATGGATTGAATCGAATCTGTGGGGTTTTTGTAGGCATATTGAACTGTAACAGGCATACTTAACATTACTTGTTTTCTTGATATTTTTTATTTAGCGCCTAATTATCCTAAAAACCACAAAAGCCCCTTTTCCTTGATTTTTCAAATTAACATAAAACATTTTTTTTTCAAAAACCATTGCCAATTTTTTGTGAAGAATTTATTAAGGATTCCAAAACCCTTTTTAATTTTCTTGTACAATCAGCGGTTTTTACTTACAAATAAATAAAATAATTAATCTTAAATACAACGATATTTATCGGCCAGATACAACGATATTTATCGGCCGATACCGATTAATTTGCCAATATGCCGATACACCGGTATTTATTTCTTTATTGAAATTACACATTACAGAGTAAAAACTCCAAATAGAAATATAAAGTACAAACTACAGTAAATAACAATAATATGTATATAAGGGTCACATAAAAAAACAATCAGAATAATAATTAAAAAACACCCATAAAGCGGTACGATTTAGTGCAAAAGATTTACACGTTTCTTAAAACTACCAAGACCAAATTAAAAAATTTCAACCTCGCTAAAGTTGGTATTAAAATTTTTAACCAAGCGGTCACTAAAACAGGTTCTACCATAATTAGTGTGGTGGTGGTTTTCATAAAAAAGTCGTCTGGCTCTTGTTGGTCTTCCGTGAATATGAAAACTGATGTTGGCTAATAAATCGGCACTGTCGACAAGACCATTTATTTTATAAAGGTATACTGCCATTGAAATTTCCCTTCGCCTTTTTAAAGATTTTAGACCCACAAGTTGCTGACGAATTTCTTTTGGTATATTAACATATGATATTCTATGTTTATATAGTAAAAATTTTACAAATCCAGTAAGCAAATTTTCCAGACGTTGAATATAATAATCACAAAAAGGTGACCAGATTATGGAGTTGTATTCTAACATACTACATTTCATTTAACAGGCATGTGGAAGATTTTGTGGGTAGAGCTATGAGCATGTACGGTTTTTGTAGTAAGAAACACTCGTGAGTTCAGCAATATTAATTGTATCAGAGTTTTTATTTTTTACTTATGTCCGCAGTATATTGGAATACTGTTCGGTTGTGTGGAGTCCCTACTACCAGTGTCACGGATACGCAATTGAAAAAGTGCAAAATAAATTTTTGCGATACTTGTGCTATAAGGAAACTGGCATGTACGATTTTAACGTATCAAAATCATATTTATTACAGAGATGTAATCTGCATACCCTGTCAAAAAGAAGAAATGTGCATGCTCTTTTTTATCTGTACAAGATTTTACATAATGAAATTGATGATCCAACTTTTGTCACTTGTTCCGTTGCATGTGCCTCCATATGCTACTAGATGTTCCAACACCTTTTATCAGCGGAGGGTTGGAAGGAATAATAACCTTCTAAATTCACCTCTGTATAGAATGTGCGCTGGTTATAATGAAATCCAGGCTCATTGCGATATCTTTTCTGTAAGTCTTAACTCGTTTAGAACTATTCTTGGCCGGTTCTGGAAAATTAGTTTGGAAGTATGTTCAATTTCTTTTACTGTTTACTGTCTTTTGTATTGGCAACTTGTACATTTTTGTTATTGGATAGTATTATATTATTATGTATATACATATGTATAAAAATTGTACCTGCTCTGTAATTGGATTCTCTGTTGAGCGGGTTTTTTTTTAATTTATAAATGTAGAGTTTGTAAATTTATGAATAAATGAATAAACTGTAGTACAAGCACTTGATGGCTTTCGTATCATGAATATTATTACATGTTCTTTTTAGAAATCCCAAAAGCCTGTACCCCTTTAAAACAATATTCTCAATATACTGGTTAAATGTCAAATCTATATCAAAGAGAACACCCAAATCATTTATAGTAGTGGTTGATTCCAAGTACACATTTTCAATCTGGTAAGGATAAATTACAGGCTCTTGGCGTCTATAGAAACGCATAACCTTACACTTTTCAATATTAAGATCTAAAAATTATTTTTACACCATTCTACCAAACATAACAATTTATTTTGAATATTTATACAGTCATCGGTAGAGTTAACAGTAGAGAAGAACTTTAAATTGCATCAAACATCTGCATTTTTTAAAAGAAGATACAATACTGTTAATAAAAATTAAAAATAAAATGGGTCCCAAGTAAGAACCTTGGGGAACACCTGAATAAACATTTATCTCTCGAGACCTCCCCACACAAATTAACACACTGTTTGCGACCTGTCAGATAGGATAAAATCCACCCCAAGTAGTTACCACATACACCAAGAGTTTCCAGTTTTTTATTAAAAGTCTATGATTAACACTGTCAAATGCCTTGGCTAAATCTGTATAAATCACATCCACCTGTTGTTTTATATCGGTATCGGCCGATCACTAATTTTAGTGGTCCAAACTAAAGGGCGTTTTCAAGAAAAACCACTTGTTTTACAAAATTTTTCTAGTTTTAAACAAATTCTGTGTTTTCCCATGATATTTAACAAACAAAAATTAATTTATTTTTAATGTTTTTTATATCAATACTTGTATCTACAACTCCAGTTTTAAATGATAATTTTGATAATACAAAACGGTAAATCTGTCTTTTAAATGACAATTTAATGTTATAGTTTTAATATGCAGTATAAAACCAGTTTACTATATTATTAAAAACATATTATGTAACATAGAGTATCTTTTAATTTAAGATATATTTTTTAGATACTGACAATGATAACTTTGTTAAAAGGGAGCCGAAAGAATCATCTCGAACAGAAGAGGAAGATAGTGATGGTAGGTAGTTGTATATTTTTTTTAAATTGGTTTTTGCAGGAATAAATTATATGTTTTTGTCAAAAAACAGTGCTTTTTGGACATTTTGAGGTTCTGAAACCAAAATTTTTAAAATTGTTTCTTAAGATGCAAGAGCTAAAGATATTTCGTAATGGAGTGTACAGTGTGTCTGAGAATATGCGGACAATTTCTCGGTGTTTTACAGAACAAATGAAAATAATGTGACAACTTCCTATAAATTTTTTTCTGAAGCCCCTCCTTGCAAAAATATTATGTGCCCTTAAAGGACTCCTCTGAAAATTGGTTTTTCTTAAATAACTTTTATAGTATTTGGTATAATAAAATATGTTTTTCCACGACCGTTAAAAAATGCTGTTTTTAAAATCGTTAACATGAAGTTCAAGTACTCCATTTTAGTACACTACATAAAGTGTTAAAAAAGTAACTTTTTTAACACTTCGAAGCTTTTTTCACACTTTATATTAGTGTTTTGTTTCAATGCCTACTACAATATCTTTTAATACGATTTAATGCAATGTAACATTAAACGCGACATCAACTGAACCAAACAGTCAAGTTACCTTTGATTTCGCCATTATTTCTTTTAGTTTATGTGTCACTAGTTTTAAAATTTGACAGTTTGCAAATAAATTTAATAAAAATTATTGAAAATGTATAGTAATAACGAATTTGGATGACTAAGAAATTAAAAAGGAATTTATACTGTTTAAGTATTATTTCTACAAAAAGTAAGTACATACAATTTTCTAAAATTAAATACTAAATGCATAGTTATGAAGAGGATAATTGTCTCTTAATAAAATAAGGAGGCTATGATTTTTTGTTGCAATATAAGGGCTGTACTGCAAAAATTAAAATTAATAGGTTTAGATAAATACAACACGTATAAAATGGTATTTTGGGAAATTTTTATACGGTCGTTAACAAATATAGTATGTAACACATGTATAAAGTGTCTTTTTTTACTCATGGGATTGCCGCGCTCGCCTAAGGCTCGTGCTGTGAAACTTCCCATTCCTAAAAAAATTATCACTTTATGCATTTGTTACATAAATTACTATTTTAATATGACAAATATCTGTTGAGACTCCTTAAAATGGTATCGTTATAAATCATTTGCCTTCATTAATTCGGCAGGGGCAGACTAACCCTTACATAATAGTGCTAATTATCTTTACACCCTGTATGTTTAATAAAGAAATGAACATTTTTTTTTGGGTATAAGGTATAAGTATATACAGAGTGATTCAAAATCGATCATGAAACTTAAGGGGTGATTCTACTTGACAAAATAAGGGTAGAGCTTCATATAAATTTTTTTCAAAATTTCATTCGTTTTTGAGTTACAAGCCGTCAAAGTTCAATTTTTATTTTGGTTTTTCCGCCATATTGCATTTATTTTTAACCAATCTAGTTGATATTTGGCACACAAATCGAGCTTTGTAGATTCTAAAATTTTAAAACAAAAGTACTTTTTTAAATACCGCCAGAGGGCACTTTACCTAAAACTTAAAATTTATTTACATAGTAACTTTTTTATTTTGACAGATATCGCAAAGCTGGGGGCACCATTTTATAGACAATCAAAAACTTAAAAATAAGGTACTCTTTTTAAAAAAATATATTTTTTTTTAAATTTTAAACACTTTGTAGTTCAAAACTAAGACGTTTAGGACATATGTTTATATGAAGTTTTTTCTTATTTTTGATGTAGAATCGTTTGGTTAAGTTTATCGGTTGAGTTACTGGACACCCTGCGTGTATGTAGGTAATTTGATTGAAATTGATGAAAACTTTAATGTCTATTGGTGCCTAAACGGTGAGGTTTGTCGACTTTAATAAAGAGTACCTTTTTTTTAAGTTTTTGATTGTCTATAAAATGGCGCCCGCAGCTTTGCGATTTCTGTCAAAATAAAAGGTATAATGTAAATAAATTTTAAATTTTAGGTAAAGTGCCCTCTGGCGGTATTTAAAAAAGTACTTTTGTCTAAAAATTTTAGAATCTGCAAAGCTCGATTTGTGTGCCAAATATCAACTGGATTGGTTAAAAAATAAATGCAATATGGCGAAAAAACCAAAATAAAAATTGAACTTTGACGGCTTGTAACTCGGAAACGAATGACATTTTGAAAAAAATTATATGAAGCTCTACCCTTATTTTGTCAAGTAAATCACCCACTTAAGTTTTGTTATCGATTTTTGAATCACCCTGTATAAGTATAAGTATTTTAGGGTTACAATTTCAAGCTAAGGTGTTTTAGTAAGTGTTTCTTTAATTATCGATTTCCCCACTGCTAAAAGTCCATTTTTAGTGTTTTTCCCCATAACAGTTAGGCACTTCCTCTTTTCAAGCCATTGAAACATGTAATTTTTTTTTTACAGACGATTTTTTCTGGGAGGAAGAAAATGAACGAGACAAAAAGAGAAAGAAAAAGACGCAAGTGATATTGAAACCAAGCTTAGAAAACAAGAATTGGCACTTGAAGAACGAAGAGTTGCATTAGAAGAAAGAAAACTAAAATTGGAGGAGGAACGGTTTGAACTAGATAAAATGGAAAGAACAAGGAGAATGGAAATAGAAAGGGCAGAGAGGGAGATGTATAGAAACGTCGTGATGCAGAACCAGACTGTTATTAATGTCCTAATGGAAAGATATACTAAGAGGAATGGTGGAAATTTATGTATTTTATAAAAAGTACTTGGGAGAAGTACCCATGGAGTTGCCTATTAAAGTTAGGCGTGATATACAATCAATATGCCATAATTTGCTTTATAAAATTTCTTACATTTTTCTGTAAAAATAGCTTATAGTAGCTAACATAAAATTAAGTTTGAAAACTCTTATCTCAAGGGATTAAAATATCTAATTTAAAACAATATAGACATTGTGGCAGTTTATAGATATTAGACAGAGAATGCGTGCATTCAAACCTCCCATGATACGAGGACGCGGTGGAAGAGGGTGAGGGGGGGCAATGTTAACTCGCTTTAAATCATCTTTTTACACGCATCGGTAAAAATAGGCTATTGTAATTTTTAACTGGCACAAAATGTATAGTGATGCCTTCAGAATTATAGTTGTTCTTTAGATTTCCTAAAAATAAATAAATGGTTTATATTTTTTCCCATTAGTCTCGGTGAGAAGTGAGTTTTCTGCACAAAATAGTTCTTGTAATCGTAAAAATATGCTTGAGAAAACTCACTTCTAGACTAGGCCACTTGTTAATGTTTATACTAGGGCTGGCAACCGAAACCGGTTTTCGGTTAACCGCGGTTTTGGCCAAAACCGAAAACCGGTTTTCGAATATCGGTTAACCGGTTTTAGAAAAGCGGTTTTCAAATAACGGTTTTTCGATAATCGGTTTTCAAATACCGGTTTTTGGATAATCGGACCAAAATCGAAAAGCGGTTCTTCGAATATCAATTAATAGGTTTTTGGTTGATTGCGGTTTATATCTAAAAAAGAAAAATCGTTCATTTTTAAAATCGAATATTAGTTGACAGATTATAATATAGGGTTGTTCATTTAACCTTAGTCAGGCAAATAACCAGAAAACGGCGCATTTTAGAAGAACATATTTCTAGTAAGAATTGTTTGAAATAAAGGGGCAAATTTAATGGTATTATTTTAAAGACCGTTTTCGGTTTTAAAAACCGATTTCGGTGTATCGGATTTGAAAACCGTTTTCGGTTTTAAAACCGGTTTTTAATACCGGTTTTCAAAACCGGTTTTTAATACTGGTTTTTAAATATCCGGTTAACCGGTTTTGTTTTTTCTCGGTTTTTGCCAGCCCTAGTTTATACACACCCCGCCAAAATTATCGCATATTCTACTGTGCAAAAAGCAATTGTTTTAATGTGCAAAAAGAGTTTACATTTTGATATTTAAATGGTATTTTTAGGGAGGGTTTTAAAGTTACGACGTAACTGTATTTTTTGCGAATAGACTCTTGGCTTTGCACGATAGAAATATGCTCAATTTTTTCGATAAGCTTCAATACAAAAGTGCTTGAATTTAAATGGTCATGTCTCTTTTTAATAATTAGGTTATTAAGACAATTACTACGTTTATATCGAATAGTTCAAGCTGGCTTGAAAACAGAGCGGCTTTGAAGTGAATTCTAAGTCTACGTGTTTATTTCGGTGGCTTGAAAGTCGATTGAAAATCAAGGTCAAGCACATTTCAGGCCATTGTCGTACGCATGCGGCAGTTTTGCATCCAACTTCACAGTAGACATCAAATGAAAAACAAACCTCACTGTTTAATTTGTCCCGTTTTGTATGCTGTTGTTGGTGTGAGCGTGTTTTAAAGTTTTTTCACCTGTGTTTCCACTTATATTTTGTATAAAAATGTCAAAATCATATATGAAATTGACACTCATGACGTTCGAGGAAGAATTCATCTGAAGTTATTCAGTTATTAAGCCCGCTTAAATCGTTTATATCGTGTCTCTAATCGGCTTCAGTGTCAAGTCAACCCCACTTATTTTCAGTCTTGACTTGAACGATTCAAGTCACTTTCAAACGTGTTTATATCGCTTTTTTCAAGTCACTTTTAAAAGCCGCTTTATTTCAAGCCAGCTTCAACTATTTGATATAAACGTAATGAATTAAAGAAAGAAAATGTTCAAGAAAGGTGAAGCTATAACTTGGCGTAACCGTTGTTATTTACTGTTAATAATATAAGCTTCACCTTTTTTAACACGTTCTTTTTTGAATTAGTCTTAAAACTTTTTTTTATCTTTGAACAATCCACGAAGGCTGAAAGCCTAAATACTAACGTACCGTGGGTGTCTTAAGCAGGGTAAGAGGAAGTTTGTTAACACGGGACTTAAAAACTTGAAGATTTGGGGGAAGGAAAGACCTCCGCTGGCAGTAGGTTTCACAGTCTAGAAACTCTAGGGATAAAAGAACGAACGAAATGGGAAGTTCGGGACCTGTCCAATTGGACCGTATAGGGATGCATACGTGCGGCACCACGAGTTTCTCTGTTGGGAGCTGCAAGGGGAGGGACTATACTGGATAATTCGTCGGAGCAGAAGCCGTAAAAGTATCTATAGAAGAGCGATAGATCTCCCACAACTCGACGATGGGCAAGAGAAGGAAGTCTTTGAGTAAGTAAAGGATCATTAATAAGACGAACAGCCCTTCTTTGAATGGCATCAAGAATGCTGAGGGTTGTAGGGGATGCCATTCCCCAGACATTGAGAACAATATTCCAGAGAGGGTCGAATTTGGGACACATACAAAGTGTATAAATTGGAAGGGGAAAAATACTTTTTGGCTCGGAAAAGAAATCCAAGCTTTTTTGACGCCACGGTGGCTATAGATACAATGTGTTTATGCCAGTTAAGGTTATTTTCAAATGTGACGCCCACAAGGTTAAATGTGTCCCCGCTCTGCAAAACCTGGCCACTCATAAGCAAAGGGTAAGTGTTTGATGATTTTTTCGCGACAAGGAACACGATTGTGTTTTGGATGCATTAAATTGAACGAGATTTATGCCCCAATCCAATATCAAATTGAGATCCTGTGGAAGAGATATCTGCATCGCCCTGCGTTTGCCTTCCAAGTCGGGTTGAGAGATTGGCTTGGGAACCTGAAAAGCGGAGTGAAGGGTACTATCGTCAGCATAACTATAAATGGGATTGGTTGTGGAAGAAAGAAGGTCGTTGATGTGAAGAAGAAACAAAGTTGGTGCTAGTACTGTACCCTGAGGCACTCCAGCATTAATTTCGTGAAAGCTTGAAGAGTGGCCATCAACAATAACTGATATACGTCGATTAGAAAGATAACTGGAGAGCCAAGAGCAGAGTTTAGTTGGAAAGACCATAGGAGGGAAGTTTATTAAGAAGTGCGGCATGCCAGACTTGGTCGAAAGCTTTAGATATATCAAGAGCAACGATATGGGACTCACCTAGAAACTCAAGAGACTTGTTCAAGTTGTGTAAAATGAAGGAAAGAAGATCTGCTGTAGATCTCTTGTGACGAAATCCGTTTAACTTTAACTTTTAAATATTAAAAGAGATATGGTCATTTAAATTATAGCATTTGTGTACTGTAGCTTATGGAGAAACGGTGTGTATCATGATTATTCTGATTTGACAGTGACGTTAGTATCCTGTTTTCCAATAAAAAACTTAATTTATCTACAATTACACTATAGGTAAGTTATTACTTTATTTTTTGTAATATTTTGACTCTATCATTTATATACAGGGTGATTCAAAAATCGATCAAGAAACTTAAGGGGGTGATTCTACTTGACAAAATAAGGGTAGAGCTTCATATATTTTTTTCAAAATGTCATTTGTTTTCGAGTTACAAGCCGTCAAAGTTCAATTTTTATTTTGGTTTTTTCACCATATTGCATTTATTTTTTGACCAATCCAGTTGATATTTGGCACACAAATCGGGCTTTGCAGATTCTAAAATTTTAAGACAAAAGTACTTTTTTAAATACCGCCAGGGGCACTTTACCTAAAACTTAAAATTTATTTACATCATAACTTTTTATTTTGACAGATATCGCAAAGCTGGGGGCGCCATTTTATGGATAATCAAAAATTTTAAAAATAAGGTACTCCTTATTAAAGTCAATAAACCTCACCGTTTAGGCACCAATAGACATCAAAGTTTTTATCAATTTCAATCAAATTACCTACATACACACAGGGTGTCCAGTAACTCAACCGACAAACTTTATGGGGCGATTCTACATCAGAAAATAAGAAAAAAACTTATATAAAATGGCGCCCCCAGCTTTGCGATATCTGTCAAAAAAAAAAAGTTATGATGTAAATAAATTTTAGGTTTTAGGTAGTGCCCTCTGGCGGTATTTAAAAAATTACTTTTGTCTTAAAATTTTAGAATCTGCAAAGCTCGATTTGTGTGCCAAATATCAACTGGATTGGTTAAAAAATAAATGCAATATGGCGAAAAAACCAACATAAAAATTGAACTTTGACGGCTTGTAACTCGAAAACGAATGACATTTTGAAACAAAAAAATATTTAAAGCTCTACCCTTATTTTGTCAAGTAGAATCACCCCTAAAGTTTCGTGATCGATTTTTGAATCACCCTGTATATAAAAATATATATAATTTTGATCTATTGTGTAAAAAAAGCTTTATTAATCTATGTATATAATTTCTCGAATAGAACATAATATTAATTATATTATAACCTAACTATTGTAATAAATATATTTTACATAATAGTTTATTATTTTTCTCCTTAAAAATATGGTTGACATTAGAAACAAACGATGACCTCATAACAGAGGAACATTTTTCACAAAAAGACCAGTATGGATTTTATTTTGAAACATTAGTGCTTCCTATTTGGTTTTCTTATATGATGGTAATTTGGCAACATTTTGACCAATGTTTCCATTTGCAGAGTTTGAGGCTAAAAACAAAAAAAAATACATAATTTTAAGATAAACCAGGGGTGGTCATAGGGGGGCATGGAGGCCATGGCCCTACCCTTGGATGCCACATCCTTTCTATTTTATTGTATTTCATACAGGTGTAATGGCAAATATGGGAATTTTGGGCATTTATTGATGATATGACCCCCCTCAGAAAGTCGATATGACCGCCCCTGTAAAAAACAACAACAGCCAGAAACTCGTCGGGTTTAATATTTTTTGCTGCAATAAGTCATTGTCAGGGCCGTTCCTAGGGTGACTTGCCCGTAAATTGAGGTATAAAAACAGATCTTTATTGTATTAGTACATTGCTTTCGGGGTAAATATTTTTAAAGAGCAAAAAAAAGGTCCCGACTTTAATATTACTCTGTTTTTGATTCTAAAAATACCGCCCCTTGTTTCAAAAACTTTCGACCTTTATTTAACAATTTTCCGCCCCCAGCAGCGTTGCGCTCTGGTGCCTTGGACAACTTGCACCACCCGGTAGACACGGCCCTGGTCATTGTTGACTAAAGGGTTTGTTTGCATTATGATTATTTACTTTGCGGCATTGCTTTCAGAATGAGTTGAAGACGTCAGTGGATGAAGGTGTTAGGTGACATTTTGTTATTCTGATACTTGTAGGTACTGCAAAAAGTTGATATTGTCCAAACCTAATAAAAGATGGCAATTCTCTTTTTAATAAAAATATAGTATATTACATTACAAGTGTGGAAAATGACTAATTTCACACGAGTGGGAATATTGTAGCACGAGGCGTTAGCCGAGTGCGACAAACCCACGAGTGTAAGAAAGTCATTTTCACACGAGTACTGTACACTATTTTTCCTACGACCACAAATTATTCACCAAAAAATAAATAAATTAAAGTTTGTCTGTTCAGAAAAAATAAAAAACAATTGAGAACTTTGCAACACTAGGGTGATATTTACTTTGCAACACTAGTGTGATATATACTTTCCTCACTGCTATATTATACTGTTTTGACAATATTTTTACATCGAAAATCACCTACCTAGAAGCATTATATAACTTTTATCATTTTGGAATTTAAAAAGGCCCTCACTTAATAAAAATTGTATGGTTTTGTTAGGTAATAACGCTAATAGTTTAATACGGTTTTCTGCTATTATAAGTGTTTTTAAAAATTATCGATTCTTACATATTTTAGACACTCTTCTAAATAAAACGTAAGTGGTGCATATCCAAAATATTCCGTTTTTTAAAAAATATTAGTAAATAAACTTACGGGACCGGGGAGTGAAAAGGGGTGCTGGGTGGGGTAAAATTGGTAAAACGAGTTAATGAAACTGAACATCACATATAAAATTAAGTAAAAATAACAGTTTTTCCTCATATTTTTAAGAAAAAATATAAAAAATATGAAAATTGTAAATGCATAACCTAAAGTCCTAAAAGTAAGGAAAAACGACTACCAAACGTCAGTTACCATGCAAAATATGGAAAGCATTTGGCAACGTCGGAAGGGTCTGATTCTATTTATGAATGGATAAAGAAAGTGGATTCATAAAGTGTGTATTAGCCTTAGGTTTAATTAGGGATTAAAAAAAAGATTTAACTAGTTGTTTGAGTACACGAAGAAGAGAGGAAGGAATTTGATCTATAGGCTTTTTTTCTCTGGCGCTTTAGGTCGAACGGTCAAGCGGCAAGGCTGCCTCTATAAAGTACGTGCTCAAAGGTAGAAGGGAGATTTTTAATTTGATCTACTTACCTGACAACACTGTGCCAGTCAGTGAAAGTTGTTTTTTGTGGTTATGTCTATTTTTGTTTATGTTTTTATTTTTTCGTAAATTTTAATAAATATAAAATAAGATGATTTTCGCTAATTTGGGTTCTACCGTTTAAGGTAAATAAAAAGTTTTTTTACTGTCACTACAATAAATATGTCACTTGCAAAACCAATAGCAGTTTTTAGAATGACATCATAATATGTATCACACCAGTGTTGTAAAGTACTTTGCAACACTAGTGCTGTAAAGTACTTTGCAACACTAGTGTGATATAACGCATTTTCTATGCATGAAATCAGTGTGCTATTTGCTATTTTCACAAGTGGTCGTAGGAAAAAATATTTTGTCTGCTTCTGATGTAAAATCGGTAAAAAAAACAAAAACAAAATACGTTCAAAAGTTATTATGACATAACACCCTCATCCACTGACATCTTCAATTATGTCTGGACCCGACTATAAAACATGATAAACTAGTCGGACAAAAAAGTGAGGCGTTCGCCCAGGCCGACACCCGAAACGTATCAAAATTGACAGGCTGGGTTAATGCGCCGCTTCCACATATGGCAGTATGAATATTCGTGATAGCACATACACAATAACTATATTTTTCTGTGGTAGGACAAATATTTTTGGGTTTATTTAGATTATTATCTTCAGAATTAACAGCGGATTACGCTGTTTGTAATAAATTCTTATACTCGTCAAATCAACATGTTTCAACCTTGCTACTCCGAGTAAGCTACTACCAACGAAAATTGTGTATATGATATTTTTTTCTGTGGTGATAGACTCATCAAAAGGAACACTTTTAAATAGGTTTTTTAGTACGACCGAGCGTAAAATACAATTTTACGCCCCACTTGAGGACGTAAAATAGCACGTCATCAACGCCCGCATTTATAAATTTAAAAACAATAATTCAACTAGATAATGCCCCATTTTTTAGTAAAACAACAATTTTAGTATATTACATTACAAGTGTGGAAAATGACTAATTTCACACGAGTGGGAATATTGTAGCACGAGGCGTTAGCCGAGTGCGACAAACCCACGAGTGTAAGAAAGTCATTTTCACACGAGTACTGTACACTATTTTTCCTACGACCACAAATTATTCACCAAAAAAAAAAAATTAAAGTTTGTCTGTTCAGAAAAAATAAAAAACAATTGAGAACTTTGCAACACTAGGGTGATATTTACTTTGCAACACTAGTGTGATATGTACTTCTCCTCACTGACATATTATACTGTTTTGACAATATTTTTACATCGAAAATCACCTACCTAGAAGCATTATATAACTTTTATCATTTGGAATTTAAAAAGGCCCTCACTTAATAAAAATTGTATGGTTTGTTAGGTAATAACGGTAATAGTTTAATACGGTTTTCTGCTATTATAAGGGTTTTTTAAAAATTATCGATACTTACATATTTTAGACACTCTTCTAAATAAAACGTAAGTGGCGCATATCCAAAATATTCCGTTTTTAAAAAACATTAGTAAACAAACTTACGGGACCGGGGAGTGAAAAGGGGTGCTGGGTGGGGTAAAATTGGTAAAACGAGTTAATGAAACTGAACATCACATGTAAAATTAAGTAAAAATTACAGTTTTTCCTCATATTTTTAAGAAACAATATAAAAAATATGAAAATTGTCAATGCATAACCTAAAGTCCTAAAAGTAGAAAAAAACTACTACTAAACGTCAGTTACCATGCAAAATATGGAAAGCATTTGGCAATGTCGGAAGAGTCTGATTCTATTTATGAATGAATAAAAGAAAGTGGATTCATAAAGTGTGTATTAGCCTTAGGTTTAATTAGGGATTAAAAAAAGATTTAACTAGTTGTTTGAGTACACGAAGAAAGAAAGGAATTTGATCTATAGGCTTTTTTTCTCTGGCGCTTTAGGTCGAACGGTCAAGCGGCAAGGCTGCCTCTATAAAGTGCGTGCTCAAAGGTAGAAGGGAGATTTTTAATTTGATCTACTTACCTGACAACACTTGGTGTATTCCTTTTATGCTCTAGAACCGCTCGGAACGACACCAAGGGTGTTCCTTTTACAATTTTTTGACATTTTTTCATATTGTAGAACCGTTCTTGGCACTATTGACAATTCAGAGAACGGTTCTACAAGGTAAAAGGAATACACTAACTGTGCCACTGAGCAAGCAGTCAGTGAAAGTTGTTTTTGTGGTTATGTCTATTTTTGTTTATGTTTTTATTTTTCAGAAATTTAATTATTTCTCTTTTAATATTAGAAGAAAGCTTATACTGTGTAGTAACTTAACGTCAATAAAATTATTTTCGCTAATTTGGGTTCTACTGTTTAAGGTAAGTAAAAAGTATTTTTAACTGTCACTACAATAAATGTGTCACTTGCAAAACCAATAGCAGTTTTTAGAATGACATCATAATATATATCACACCGAGTGTTGTAAAGTACTTTGCAACACTAGTGCTGTAAAAAGTACTTTGCAACACTAGTGTGATATAACGCATTTTCTATGCATGAAACCAGTGTGCTATTTGCTATTTTCACAAGTGGTCGTAGGAAAAATTAATTAAACATATTGTTAACAGTATATACTGATTACAATTTAAAACATTAAAAGCTGGGAATTGTTTTCCTAACTACAGAGAATGCTTGCGTATATTAATTTTTGAGTCGTACAAAAATATTGTTTGCACCTCTGACGTAAAGCACTTTTACGCCCACAGCTGATTGTTGACCTCGAGGAGCTCGGGCAACAACTTTCAGCCGCGGGCGTAAAAGTGCAATTTTACGTCCTTGGTACAAAAATAACCATTATATGGGTTAATATCATGAAGTCCATTTTATTGCTGATGGCGCAGGCAATATCAATTTTGTGTTGTTTCCCACCTTTTCTATAAAATCACTTAACTCGAATAATTTAACCATTTTGCGAAATAACGAATGTCCCGAATCGACGCCTCTGGTGATGACGTACCGTTATGGATAAATTACCGGATATTTAAGGCGAAGCACGCAAATAAAGTTACGACTACGTTCCAAAATTTTTAAGAAAGTGATTTTTGTATTTATTGCCAAACATATTAAAAACTGAAAGAAAAGTAAACTTTCACCGCGTACTAATATTCAGTTATTTATTTTTTTGTAGAAGCGCTTGGGTTTATATTTAAAAACAAAACTTTTAACTTAAAAACAAAGAGTATTTCCTAAAATTCCTCCCTCACATATCCAAGTTGGGCTCTATATACCAAAAATAAGGTTTGTTGAAAAATATGGGTAATTGAGTTTACAAACCAGACGCTTATTTTAATAAAATTTGGTATACGGGAGATTTTTGGGAGGCTGATCTAGAATCTTGAAGAATTTTAGTCGGATAACTTGTTTTCGAGAATATCCACTCAAATTGCATTTTACTATTCGCACGCATATCCATCATCAAACTAAAAAAGCAAATTTACTTATTTTCACTACACCCCCCTTCTTTTTGCAAACAATTCTTAATGTTAGGCTAAATTGATACTTAACATTTGATTTCCACCTCTTTAAAAACCCATTTTTCTATTCGGTTTTACCCCTTTTTTCCATAAAATTGTAAAGCTTCACTTTTAATCGCAGTAGCCATGGCAACGCCATGACTACTGCGATTGAAATGATTGGAAGTAAAGGGTGTATGTTACGGACATCAAAAATAAGTGTTTTTAGTTTATAGAATTGTATAAAGTTAGGACCGTTTAATTTAGTCTGATAATTTATCTTAGATTGTCCAAGTTCTTTCATCAGTTTCGAAGGTTTCCGAAAACGCCCGAATTATTCATTGAGAACTTTTATGCCATCCTGTACTATGGAATTTTCGCGATATTTCTCCAAAATTCTAGATCATTCTTTACTCTTCCACCACACTATAAAAGGGCGACGGAAACCTCCGATCAGTTAGTATAGATTCGACTTTTGTGCTGTAAACTTTGAGACATTGACAAGTAAAGAGTTCGTCGTTGTAACCATAGTTACATTCCATTGTTAATAAAGGTATAAAAACGAAGCGTAGAAGACCCATTCATAAAATTTGGCGTGGCGGTCAAAGTGTTAATAATTTTTATAAGCAAATCCGCTGGACGGCGAAATCTACCGATAAAATAAGTAAAAACCGCCGTTAATAAACAAATTAATTTAGATTTTCGGCGGTTTCCATATACGTAAATAGGTTTTAAAAAATAGGTTTGGTAATTTTCTAGAAACCTGCGGCAACTCCGATTTTAACGAAATTTGGTATACGGTGGTTTTTGGGACGCTGATCACGAATCTTTTGTCGGAAACGTTTCGTTCTCAAGATATTACACGGTAAAGATAAGTAAAAACCACACGTTAATAAACACAATTAATTTAGATTTTCGACGGTTTCCATATACGTAAATAGGTTTTAAAAATAGGTTTGGTAGTTTTCTAGAAACCTGCGGCAACTCCGATTTTCAACGAAATTTGGTATACGGTGGTTTGGGACGCTGATCACAAATCTAATGTCGGCAACGTTTCGTTCTCAAGATATTACCGATAAAATAAGTAAAAACCGCCGTTAATAAACAAATTAATTTAGATTTTCAACGGTTTCCATATACGTAAATAGGTTTTAAAAATAGGTTTGGTAATTTTCTAGGAAACCTGCGGCAACTCCGATTTTAACGAAATTTGGTATACGGTGGTTTTTGGGACGCTGATCGCGAATCTTTTTGTCCGGAAACGTTTCGTTCTCAAGATATTACCGATAAAATAAGTAAAAACCGCCGTTAATAAACAAATTAATTTAGATTTTCGACTGGTTTCCATATACGTAAATAGGTTTTAAAAAATAGGTTTGGTAATTTTCTAGAAACCCTGCGGCAACTCCGATTTTAACGAAATTTGGTATACGGTGGTTTTTTGGGACGCTGATCACGAATCTTTTGTCGGAAACGTTTCGTTCTCAAGATATTACCGATAAAATAAGTAAAAACCGCCGTTAATAAACAAATTAATTTAGATTTTCGACGGTTTCCATATACGTAAATAGGTTTTAAAAAATAGGTTTGGTAATTTTCTAGAAACCTGCGGCAACTCCGATTTTAACGAAATTTGGTATACGGTGGTTTTTGGGACGCTGATCACGAATCTAAAATTTTTTGTCGGAAACGTTTCGTTCTCAAGATATTCATCATCAAAGTTCAAATTTGAACTAAGCTTATTTTCACTATATTTCCCTTCTTTTTGCACACAATTCTTGATTTAAAGCTAAAGTGTCACAAAATATTTGATTTTCACCATTTAAAACCCCGTTTTTCTACGTTTTTACAATATTTTTGCGTTAAATTGCGTGGCTTTTCTTTGATAATGCGGCAACCATACATACACATTGGGCTTCATGGCACACTGGGATTAAAATGATTCAAAGTATAGCTATGCAATTTAATGCAAAACTAATGTAAAATACGTAAAAAAACGGGGTTTTAAAAGGTAAAAATTAAATATTGTGTGCCACTTTTGCTTTAAATCAGAATTGTGTGCAAAAAGAAGGGGGGATATTGTAAAAATGGGATTAGTTTTAATTTCAAGTTTGATGATGAATATCTCAAGAACGAAACGTTTCCGCCAAAATTCTTTCAGATTCGTGACCACCGCCCCAAAAAACCCCGTATACCAAATATCATCAAAATCGGGTTGCCATAGTTTATAGAAAATTAACATAGGTTTTTATCTATAATTGAGCAAAACCTTCGGCGGTCGTTTAGGTAGTGCCCTTTTTTAAATACATATTTGAACCGTATTAACAAGGAAAAAGCTATAATCATTTATAATTTTCGAACGTAGTTGCTCCACGCCTTAACGATATAGCGAGGTCACCACTCTCGAATCAATACGACAAACGACAGTGTTTGTCGGGACGCTAGCCTGTCGGTACGTCAAACGGTAATAATTAGCGTTGTATGTTTCTACTTCAAAAATAGTTTTCCAGTGATTTTTCACAACAAAACATCACCAATGAGCTCCGGAAAAATGTGGAGAAAACCAAGGGAACGGCTTCGTTATACGAATGAGCACAGTTTAATGCTGTTAAAGAAGTTTAGACCGAAATCCATTCGAGAGATCCGTACAGATGGAGTACGGTTCACGAGAGTTCGTGCGCATGACAGGGCGGCCGCATACGCTACGCTCAGTTAGGAGAGCATGTGGACTATCTCCTAAAACTTTATGTGAAAGGAGATTTGGAAAAGTAAGTAAATAGACGAACGCTAAAACAAAAAAATAAGAATGGTGCAACGACACCAGTAGAAAAGAGCGTGTTATCGTTTAATTTTGGCAACCTTAGCGTCATTTTTTCAGTGGCGTAGTTAAACATTTTTCTAATTATTTTTGGTAATTTTATGAAACCTGCGGCAACTTCGATTTTGACGAAATTTGGTATACGGGGGTTTTTGGGGCGCTGATCACGAATCTGAAAGAATTTTTTTGGCGGAAACGTTTTGTTCTTGAGATATTCATCATCAGACTTGAAATTTAAACTAATCCTATTTTTACAATATTCACCTTCTTTTTGCACACAATTCTTAATTTAAAGCTAAAGTGGCACACAATAATTGATTTTCACCTTTTAAAACCCCGTTTTTACGTATTTTACATTATTTTGCATTAAATTGCAAGGCTATACTTTGAAACATTTTAATCCCAGTGTGCCATGAAGCCCTATGTGTATGTATGGTTGCTGGATTATCAAAGAAAAGCCACGCAATTTAATGCAAAAATAATGTAAACAACGTAGAAAAACAGGGTTTTAAAGGTGAGATCAAATATTGTGTGACACTTGGCTTAAATCAAGAATTGTGTGCAAAGAAGGGGAATATAGTAAAACAAGCTTAGTTCAAATTTCAAACTTTGATGATGAATATCTCGAGAACAAACGTTCCATAAATTCTCTCAGATTCGTGATCAGCGCCCAAAGCAAGTTTCGTTAAAATCGGGAATAATAGAAAATTACCTTATTTTTAAACAACCTGCTTGGGCGTAAGAAATATGCAATTATAAAAATCACAGCATAATAAAAATACTAGACCTTGGTTTACTGACTGAATTTATTCGTAATGGTCGTTAATAATGTTAGGTTTTTAAAAAGTATACCTAATTGGGCAAGGCAACATATCTAAATATTTGATAAAGTAACAAAAAGCAAATAACTAATTAAACTCCAGGTTGTTTATTGGATGGCACGGGATGTTTGTTACCCCCCTCCAATGTTTTTTAGTTTCTAATGAGACTATTAAAAATTTTTACAATATAATAAAAGCAAAGGTTACATTTTTGTTATTTATCATAATCACAAAAATCCAGGTAGTGCCATGAAATTTTTATATACAAGTGCCTATTTTTCTTTCTATATTTTTACTCTATATAAAATTCTCTTTTAATGATGTATATAATACAAGATGTTTAAAAAAGAAAATCAAGTGCCGCCATTATTTCTGCTTTGATTTTTTTTGCCTAGTAGGTTGTGGAAATTAAAAAATGCTCTTTTATTTTACTCTCACAGGCAGTAATATACCTACTTCATTATTTTTAATAAAACACGTAATAAGTTTTTAATGTAATTGACCAGAGGAAATTTAGAATTTTCAAACTATTAAATAAAAGCATCTCTATTTTGTTTTAATTTTAAATTTTGCCCTAGAATCCCCTTCTTATGACATAGCAAATGTTGCTGTATAAGTTTTTATAAAAAAACAAGAAAGTCGATCAGAGATATATAGTGGGAAATAACCTATTGGAAGAGGTAGAAAACATTAAGGACTTGGGAATATTTAGAGAGCACTACAAGCATATTACGGGGAAAGCTTTACAAATGTTGGGTTTTATCTTGAGGGTGGGTGCGGATTTGTCAGTGAATTCACTACGATTACTGTACTGTTCTCTTGTGAGATCTACACATTGAATATGCATCTATGATATGGTCCCCTTTTTATAATATCTATAAAACCCAGTTAGAGAATGTTCAAAAAAATTTGTGAGTTATTGTGCATTGAAACTGAACATGCGGATAGGATCGAGGAAGTCTCCTCTCATCTTAACCTGCCACCTCTGGAGGTTAGAAGGGCGGTCAGTGATTTGTGTTTTATTTACAAATTAATCAATGCAAACATTGATTGTCCGGTTCTTCTTGGGCAAATTTGTTTAAAAATCCCTACTTGATCGCTTAGAAGTAATCAGCTATTTTCAGTTCAATTTCATCGGACTAACTATGGTTTTAATGCTCCAATGTCACGCTCCCTAGCATATTTGAATGCTCATCCTAGTATAGATCCTTTTGGAAGCTCACTCAATCTCTTTCGAAAGCAATGCTTCAGATCACTATTAAGTGGTTAATGTAAGTGTTAATTTGTAAATTCTATAACTATGATTTTCTGATATATGTATAAAGTAATTTTATTTTATGTTTTATTCTTATCTTTTAATATTTTATGTATCTGTAAGAAATTTTATAATGGGGTATCCCGTATACTGCTTAAATAAATAAATAAATAAAAGCACAACATATTAGTAATTTTTAAAATGGTGACCATTTATTTGTGTCAGTCATCTATGAGGTTTGGCCAAAAATTTAATTTTTGCTTAAGAACAAAGTACCTGGATTTTTGCTAATATCAAAAATTGTTATAAAGAAAAGATATTTAGAATTAAAAATACTTTTAAATAGGTATGCAATTAATTTAAAAAAAATATTTTAATTTTTTTCTACGATAATGGTGAAAATTAAGGTTTGTACATTAGTGCAATACATTTCATAATTTTAAAGGTAATTTTCTAGAAACCTGCGGCAACTCCGATTTTGACGAAATTTGGTATACGGGGGTTTTTAGGGCGCTGATCACAAATCTGAAAGAATTTTTGGCGGAAACGTTTTGTTCTTGAGATATTCATCATCAGACTTGAAATTTAAACTAATCCTATTTTTACAATATTCCCCCTTCTTTTTGCACGCAATTCTTGATTTAAAGCTAAAGTGGCACACAATATTTGATTTTCACCTTTTAAAACCCCGGTTTTTACGTATTTTACATTATTTTTGCATTAAATTGCATAGCTATACTTTGAATCATTTTAATCCCAGTGTGCCATGAAGCCCTATGTGTATGTATGGTTGCTGCATTATCAAAGAAAAGCCACGCAATTTAATGCAAAAAAATGTAAAAAACGTAGAAAAACGGGGTTTTAAAAGGCGAACATCAAATATTGTGTGACACTTTAGCTTTAAATCAAGAATTGTGTGCAAAAGAAGGGGGAATATAGGGAAAATAGGCTTAGTTCAAATTTAAACTTTGATGATGAATATCTCGAGAACGAAACGTTTCCGCCAAAAAACCCCGTATACCAAATTTCGTTAAAATCGGAGTTGCCGCAGGTTTCTAGAAAATTACCATTATAAATGTCATAGGATAGTTTAAAATAACCTTTTTATTAAATGTTATTAAAACAAGAAGAATGTACAATGCTCTAATGTACAAACTTAAATTTTCTCGGTTCTCGCAGAAAAAAAATCAAAATAAAATTTTTTCGAAAATGAACAAATTTGCTGATTTAGAAGTAATTTTTGGATTCTAAACATCTTTTCTTTATAACAATTTGCGATATGGATGGGCAAAAATACAGGTACTTTACTCCTGAGCAAAAATTACATATTTGGCCAAACCTCGTATAGATAGATTACACAATTAGATATCTGATGATTGTATACCATGCAGAACTTTTTATAAAGAATTTTTTTTTCATAGAATTAATAGTAAAAAGTTTTCCATATGACGCCAACTTACCTAGATAATGGATAAATGGAACAAAAAATGGTAAGTTCCTAGAAACCTGCGGCAACTCCGATTTTAACGAAATTTGGTATACTGGGGTTTTTGGGGCGCTGATCATGAATACTGAAAGAATTTTTTGGCGCAAACGTTTCGTTCTCGAGATATTCATTATCAAAGTCAAATTTGAACTAAGCTTATTTTCACTATATTCCCCCATCTTTTTGCACACAATTCTTGATTTAAAGCTAAAGTGTCACACAATATTTGATTTTCACCTTTTAAAACCCTGTTTTTCTATGTTTTTACATTATTTTTGCATTAAATTGCGTTGCTTTTCTTTGATAATGCGGCAACCATACATACACATAGGGCTTCATGGCACACTGGGATTAAAATGAGTCAAAGTATAGCTATGCAATCTAATGCAAAAATAATGTAAAATACGTAAAAAAACGGGGTTTTAAACGATGAAAATCAAATATTGTGTGCCACTTTCCTTTAAATCAAGAATTGTGTGCAAAAGAAGGAGAATATTGTAAAAATAGGATTAGTTTAAATTTCAAGTCTGATGGTGAGTATCTCAAGAACGAAACGTTTCCGCCAAAAATTCTTTCAGATTCGTGATCAGCGCCCCAAAAACCCCGTATACCAAATTTCGTCAAAATCGGAGTTGCTGCAGGTTTCTAGAAAATTCCCAAAAATTTTTAAACGTTAAATTGACATTTTGAAAAAACTGGTCGCATTGCCCAAAACTAAGAAATACTAAATTTTACTCCAATTAGTAATATACAGGGCGAGCTAAGAAATATGAATAATGACCTGAGTAAAGTGCTTTTATTTTTTGAAAATAGAACAAAATTGTATAAGTAAATGTTGTAGAGAATGGAATTTTATGTTCAAATATGAAGTTAAACCCAAAAAAAAACAATTTACGAAAAAATAAACGTGCACAGATCAGAAGATTGAAACAAGAAAAATTGCCTATAAGAAATCTTACAAATTCTTAATACCTACACCCATAAATAATGTTATTTTTATTTTATTTTTTTAGTAAGGCTCGTTATAAAGGGAGCGATGAAGAACACCAAGAAAAACTTCAAATGTTACAAGAAGTACTGGCCCTCAAAGAAAAATATTTCGATGTTATTCAAGAGAAAAAACCAAGAGTAAAAAGACCCAGATCAGAAGCTTGTAAGTAATCTTACTTTTAACTTTATTTCAAATAATTTTAGACAATATTGTATGCCAAAGATTCCAAAAAATAAATCTACGTAGAGGTTAAAATAACTCTGATTTCCAAAGTCTTTTTTGTAGCTTCAAATGACGATGTTGAGGAATCCACAGACATGTTTTTGGATGAGGATCTTAATGACGATTCGATGCTTTTACAACAAAATACAAGCAGCGTTTCATCATCGTATGATCCAGGTAATGTAGAACAAGTAATTTTTACTGTTGAATGGCATAAAATTATATTAAAAATAATTTCTATGTGGCATTGAAACAAAATACTAAATCAAAGTGTGAAAACATGTGTTAAACTGGTTAAAAAGAACTACTTTTTTTAACACTTTGGGTAATAATGACCAAAATAACAGCATTAAGATTAAAAAAAACCCCGTCAAAGAAAAAATTATTTCGTTTGTTGTATTATTCTGTAAAAACACTAAATTAATCTAATTTTTTTTCAGCTTTGGCAACTGCAAATTTACCAACCCTACAGTTCCTTAAAGAAAAACACGCGACTGAAATAGAATTAAGAAAAAAGAAATCGAACTGAAAGAGAGAAAAATCACACTGGCCGAGAAAGAACACAAGTTGGCAAGAGAAAAATTCTGATTTGGAAAAACAAGAGCGACTGAGACGTTTAGACATCGAAACACAAGAAAGGACGATGCACTTGAAAGTATTGGAGCAACAACAAAAACTTACTCAAATGTTTTTGAACAACATAAATAGAAGTTACGATATGTGATAGTTTAGGTTAAGAAACGACTATAGGCTTATAATTTCTGAATAAAGATAAGTTCTGTAGTTTGGCGGATTCATTTAATGGATGGTATTTATTTGGGTACACGCCAAAATAAAATTGAAAATACTAAAAAACCAAAAAACAAAATTTTAAACAAGTAAGAAGATAATTAAAAATCGACGTTTCGGTGGCAAATCTGCCACCGTTGTCAAGATAAATGGAATAAAAATAATAAAAATAAAAATTTACTATTATTTAGGTTTTAGAATTTAAAATTTTTATGTTTTTTAGGATATTCTGAAAACTTTGACATTAAATGTCAAAATATGTTTGTTTGGTTATAGTGTCATAGTGACATAGATAACTGGTTGCTGGTGTATTGATTGTTTATTTTACAAAAAGGTGAATAGTTAGTTAATTTTTTAGTCTTCCTGAAGATACTTCAGTATCAAGCAAAGGCAACCAAGTGTTATTTAAATTAACTGAAATTGATGCTACACAATTATCTTTATTTAATAATATATACGCACTTTCTTTGATTTTGCGTTTTTTTAGAACAAGTTTCCTTTGCTAAAATGCTCGAAGCATCCCAGTTTATTTTATGATTGTTATCAAATGCGTGTTGGCAGATTTTTGATTTATGTAGATTCTGTGTTTTTAATATATGATCTGTATTCTTTTATGCGTTTGGCTAATGGTCTACAAGTTTCACCTCATATAAAACTTATTGCATTCACAAGGTATTTTATAAATGACATTTTTGTATTTTCATTTAAGTTGTATGATTTTGTTTTGTTAATTAATTAAAGATTGTGCGAATATTAAAAACACAAAACACAATCAGATCTCAATTAACGAAAACAAAACCATACAACTTAAATGAAAATACAAAAAATGTCATTTAAAAAATACCTTGCAAATGCAATAAGTTTTATATAGGTGAACCTTGTAGACCATTAGCCAAACGCATAAAAGAACACAGATCATATATTAAAACACAGAATTTCATAAATCAAAAATCTGCCAACACATTTGATAACAATCATAAAATAAAGTGGGATGCTTCGAGCATTTTAGCAAACGAAACTTGTTCTAAAAACGCAAAATCAAAGAAAGTTGCGTATATATTATTAAATAAAGATAATTGTGTAGCAGCATCAGTTTCAGTTAATTTAAATAACACATTTACCTGCTTATCTAAGTCACAAAACTACAACTATTCATATTTTGAAATTTAATGTCAAAAGTTTTTCAGACATATCCTAGAAAAACATAAAAATTTTAAATTTCTAAAACCTAAATAATAGTAAATTTTTATTTTATTATTTTTATTCCATTTATCTTGACAACGGTGGCAGATTTGCCACCGAAACGTCGATTTTTAATTATCTTTTACTTGTTTAAATTTTTTTGGTTTTTAGTACTTTTAATTTTATTTTGGCGTGTACCCAAATAAATACCATCCACCAAAGGATTGTGGGTTTTTCACCACCACTTCTAAAATTGGGGAAAAGTAACTCTCACTACTTTTAAGTTGCATAAAAGTAGTTTTTTAGACTGTACTATTTTTAACTGACTTAAAAAAAGGGGGTTAAATGTTTATGTTTGACTATGTGGTTTGTCTGTGTCTGTTTTTTTACCGATTACTCCGTAAATTGTGAACCGAACTTAAAAATTATTCTTTTATTTGAAAGAATAAGTGCATTTTCCAAGGTTGTCCCATTAAAACCATGTAAGGGATATGATGAAGGAATCCTGGGAAATCAAGAAGAAAACTGAAAACCTTAAATTTTAAGGGCGCTTAGATGTATTTCTTATACTTTCTAAAATTAATCACATATTTGCGTCTTGTAGACAGATATAGAGAAAAAATAATAAGAAACAAAAAACAAAAAAATAAACGAACTAAAACAAAAATTAAAAGCTCACTAAAAAGATAAAAATATCAAATAATAAAAGTTTTCAAACTATATTGGTTAATAACATGTGCACATACCAAATAAATATAACTATACAGGGTGATTCAAAAATCGATCATGGAACTTAAGGGGGTGATTCTACTTGACAAAATAAGGGTAGAGCTTCATATAATTTTTTTCAAAATGTTTCGATTTACAAGCCATCAAAGTTCAATTTTTATTTTGGTTTTTTCGCCATATTGCATTTATTTTTTAACCAATCCAGTTGATATTTGGCAAACAAATCGAGCTTTGCAGATTCTAAAATTTTAAGACAAAAGTACTTTTTAAATACCGCCAGAGGGCATTTTACCTAAAACTTAAAATTTATTTACGTCATAACTTTTTATTTTGACAGATATCGCAAAGCTATGGGCGCCATTTTATAGACAATCAAAAACTTAAAAAATATGGTACTCTTTATTAAAGTCGATAAACCTCACCGTTTAGGCACCAATAGACATTAAAGTTTTCATCAATTTCAATCAAATTACCTACATACATACAGGGTGTCCAGTAACTCAATCGACAAACTTAACCAAACGATTCTACAACCAAAAATAAGAAAAAATTTAAAAAAAAACTTTTTTTAAATTTTTAACACACCGATAGTTCAAAAACTAAAACGTTTAGGATATGAAGTTTTTTCTTATTTTCTGTTGTAGAATCGCTCCTAAAATTTGTTGTATGTAGGTAATTTGATTGAAATTGATGTGAATGAAAACTTTGATGTCTATTGGTGCCTAAAAGGTGAGGTTTATCGACTTTAATAAAGAATACCTTAATTTTTAAGTTTTTAATTGTCTATAAAATGGCGCCCCAGCTTTGCAATATCTGTCAAAATAAAAAAGGTATTATGTAAATAAATTTTAAATTTTAGGTAAAGTGCCCTCTGGCGGTATTTAAGAAAAGTACTTTTGTCTTAAAATTTTAGAATCTGCAAGCTCGATTTGTGTGCGAAATATCAACTGGATTGGTTAAAAATAAATGCAATATGGCGAAAAACCAAAATAAAAATTGAACTTTGACAGCTTGTAACTCGAAAATGAATGACATTTTGAAAAAAATGTATATGAAGCTCTACCCTTATTTTGTCAAAGTAGAATCACCCTCTTAAGTTTCGTGATTGATTTTTGAATCACCCTGTATAAAGAATATTATTATTCTTATTTTTTTGGTAAGTTTTTTTAAGTCGGTTTTATTTATTTATTTTTTAAATTGTTTTTATTATCAATCTAATTATGTAAATCCATTGCTGTAAGATCAATTCCTGGTTCAGCACTGGGTATTTTACTTATAGGCAATTAAAAAAAATCTTAAAAAATAATAAATAAAAATAAATCTAAAAAATGTATCATGTTTATTTTCTAAAAGAAAAAAGGCAATTGTTATTTAAATTATGTTAGAGGTATAAATAAGAAAGATTGATTTATATTTAAAGAATTATTTTGTCTGATTTTTATAAGTGATTTCATGTTAAAAATAAATATTTTTTTGAAGTAAGCATTATTATTAGTGTTTTTTTTTAAGTTGGTTGACAATGCAGTTTTCTTTGAACATGGTTGAAGATATATTAAGAACATTTTAAAAGCGCAAATTCGGTACCCTTTGAAAATAATACAAAAAACATAAAAAAGGCCGCCTACAATCGGACTATTTTATACAAAGGCGCCGCTATCCTTTACAGCGACACGCCGATACACTATGGGATAGAAATCCATTATTTTGGCCAAAAAGCAACTTTGAAATTTTAATGGCTCATGCTGTGTATTTCAAACTAGATACTCCAAACTACATGTACGCAAAATTATAAGAGGATATGACGACTTCTATTGGGGTAATAAGAAACTTGAAAATGTATTTTAAGTAAACATAAATATACAACATTTAATCTACTTAGTTTATTATTAGTCTTGTTTACTAAAAAAGTAAAAGAGTTTAAATAATAAGAGCTATTGTTGTGTTTCCGATGCAGTCTCGCGAAGTCTCGCTACTTTTGTCAAAGATTTTTTACCTTTTTCTTTATCAGTTTTTGTACTTACAATTGCCTTCCTACTTTTTGCTACTTCTGAGTGTAAGGACAGATACAAGATTTTTTTATAATTTACAAGGTTTTCCATTTTAAAATTTAATATGTTTTGTCTTACACTGTATATCCTAAAAGATAAAAGCATTCTGATGAAAGATATGGATTCTACAGAATCTACCCAACAAAACAGTATTTTTTATTTATTTTATACGTTAAAAAATAAAAAAGTTGGGAAGATGTATCTCTATTACGCTTCTAAGAATAATTTAAAATTATTTTTCAGATTTGGATGGTCATATTTCCGAAACTAATTGAGATAGACACATCAAATGTAGTATTTTTTAGAGCATTTTTAAAAGATTTTTTTGGTGGTGATATAATATTCAGGGTATTCCATTTAAAAAAATCATACCTATTGTCGTACCCTGTATATCATATGAGATATTAATCATCGGATTACTAATTAGAATACTACCGAATTAACCAAACAAGCTAACATTTTAGTTTATTTTGTACAATAAAAGATAATAATGTTAAGGGGGTGTAAATTTATAATAACATATAATAAGTTTTAGGTTTCCAAAAAGCATTTATAATAATTTATAATATTTTTCCAGTAAAAAGCACCTAATTTTAAGTTAGATTGGTAAGTTTCAGAATTTTGACCAAAAAATTAATTTCTATCCCATAGTGCGATGACCAGCTGCATCAACCAGCATATCATAAAAGAAATATAGCAAAGGCGGCCGCGAAGACAAGCATGCCGATTTATTTGCTTTAAACTTTTTGTGATTTTTTTTCTTATCAAAGAGCACCGAATTTACATTTTTAAACTGTTTCTTCTATACATACCAACCAAAATGCTGACAATTAACAAAAAAGTCCACAATTTAAGTATTATTGTAAGAACTTGCACTTGATACCAAATAAATGGGCACTATTGATAAACCTCTTAATCATAAAATATTAATTTTTTTCCTAAAACTAACTAAACTTTTAGGTGGAATCCAAAAATTAATAAAAATGTACCAGGTTGTCAATGTTTTTTTACTTTTTTTTAACAGTCCTTTGGTAACTGAGACTTCTCAAAACTATATATTAGGTTTGTTTCAGCAAGCTGTCAGAAATTAGTGTATTCCTTTTACCTTGTAGAACCGTTCTGAACCGTTCTCTGAACTGTCAATAGTGTCAAGAACAGTTCTTCAACATGAAAAAATGTCAAAAAATTGTAAAAGGAACACTTATGGGCGGTTCTGGAGCATAAAAGGAATATAGCAAATGTTTGCAACCGTTTAGAGTCTGTGTACGTCAAATTTGTCATTCCTGCAGTGCCATGTTTGTAACATTATACAATTGTTTGTTGTTCCAGCAGTAGTTTTAGGATGTTGGAAAAACGTTGGAAACAGTTTGAAAAGTTTGCAAACTTTCTTCAAACATGACTGACAAATTTTTAACATAACCTTTTTGTATTGACATATAAGCAGTATGCACGCCTTACTTATTTTTCGTTCCAGCAGAAAATTGTTGCCAACATTTCTGACTAATGTTTGTAACAATAGGTTTGTTCCAGCAAAATGTTGGAAACATGTTAGCAACAATCGTAAAACGCAGAAATTGTTACAAACATTAGTCAGAAATGTTGGCAACAGTTTTCTGCTGGAACGAAAAATAAACAAAGCATGCTTACTGCTTATATGTCAATACAAGAAAGGTTATGTTAAAAATTGTCAGTAATGTTTGAAGAAAGTTTGCAAACTTTTCAAAACAGTTTCCAATATGTTTCCAACATCTTAAAACTATTCCTGGAACGACAAACAATTGTATAATGTTAGAAACATGACACTGCTGGAACGACAAATTTGACGTATGCAAGAATCCGAATGGTTGCAAACATTTCTGACTTAGCCTGCTGGAACAAACCTAATGTTTGCGTTTTACGATAGTTGCTAACATGTTCCCAACATTCTGCTGGAACAAACCTATTGTATAATTTAAGACCTCTGTTTTCCAAAAAAATTTTTTTCCAAAAACCTAGTTATGAACCCCAAAATATTCTTTAAAACCCTGATGTTCTGTTCTAAATAACCAAAAATTACATATTACAGTAATACCTACCACTGGTTTGTCAAGACATTCTCTAATTTGACACACAGACCCAAAAATTGAGACATTCTCTTTTACAATTTGCTCATCAGTTATCTTGCACCCAGCTCCAATAGTGCATCCATTTGAAATGGTCACCTTGTTGCCGACAAAGCATTTCGATTCAAAAACATTATGATTGCCAATCTTTGGAGCCTCCACTGTGCAGTCAACTTCAAAGACATTATAAGAACCTATGATCAGAACTGGAGTGTTCTCTTTGTTTTGTTGGTCAAATGGAACCCTAAAAATAATGATGGTATTAATGATTGGATTTACATTTTGTGTGTATGAAGCTTTTTTCATACCAAAATGGATTATTCGTTTTACCATTTATTGTTTTTTTACTCTGGGAACTTTATACAGGGTGTAATTTAATTGATGACTGAAAATACAGGGTATGAGTCCTTGGCTTATTTAAGGAAGAAAAGTTCATATAAGCATATGTCCTAACCCTCTTAACTTTGGAGATACAGTGTTAAAATTAAAAAAAAATAAAATAATAATTTTCTTAAATATCCTAACTATTCTTTAACCAATTTTGTTTTAATTTGGCAATATTATTAATGACATTAGGGGTAATTTATCAGTAACTTAATTACATTTAGTAACTCCAGTAGCGTCTCGAGAGGCAACTGAAGAAATATTTCCAACAAGAAAACGGTACACCACTGACTGTGTAAATGTGTATACATTTTTTGTGCTTTCTTTAGATTAAGCAAATAAAAATACCGCTTTTAAGTCTCTGATTTTTTCTGAATCTTGTTTAGTTTGAGAAAAAAACACTTAATTGCATATTTCTTAGACTATAAAGAAGCATTGCGGGATCTTTTTCTTTTAAAAATTAGGTTTTATAATTTTTAATTAGCAATTATGTAACAAAAATAATAAATACTTATTTAAAACAAATATAACTAAATAAACTTTTTGATTGGTAAATAAAAAACAAATTAAGCTTTAATATTGGAAAATGTAGTATAATGACAAATACAAAGAAAAAACATCCAGTTATATTTCCATATAAAATAGATGACTCAATTCTTACGAGAGTAGAGGAAGTAAGGGATTTGGGGGTTTTGTTTGATAGTGGCCTTTCATTTAACAGGCATGTGGAAGGTATTGTGGGTAGAGCTATGAGCATGTACGGTTTTGTAGTAAGAAACACTCATGAGTTCAGCAATATCAATTGTATCAGTTTTATTTTTTAATTATGTCCGCAGTATACTGGAATACTGTTCGGTTGTGTGGAGTCTCTACTACCAGTGTCACGGATACGCAATTAAAAAAGTGCAAAATAAATTTTTGCGATACTTGTACTATAAGGAAACTGGCATGTACGATTTTAACGTATCAAAATCATATTTATTACAGAGATATAATCTGCATACCCTGTCAAAAAGAAGAAATGTGCATGCTCTTCTTTATCCAGCACTTTTGTCACTTGTTCCGTTGCATGTGCCTCCATATGCTACTAGATGTTCCAACACCTTTTATCAGCGGAGGGTTGCAAGGAATAATAACCTTCTAAATTCACCTCTGTATAGAATGTGCGCTGGTTATAATGAAATCCAGGCTCATTGCGATATCTTTTCTGTAAGTCTTAACTCGTTTAGAACTATTCATGGCCGGGTTCTGGAAAATTAGTTTGGAAGTATGTTCACTTTCTTTTACTGTTTACTGTCTTTTGTAATGGCAACTTGTACATTTTTTGTTATTTTATTGTAATGTTTTTATTGTATTATCTTATTATGTATATACATATGTATAAAAATTGTACCTGCTCTGTAATTGGATTCTCTGTTGAGCGGGTTTTTTTTTGTAAATTTATAAATGTAGAGTTTGTGAATTTATGAATAAATAAATAAATAAATAGGGTTTATATCCAGTTAAATAGTTTTTACTAAAATAAGTAATAATTTTAACACCCTGTATCTTAAAAGTTAAGACTTTTAGGACATATGTTCATATGAACTTTTCTTCCTAAAATAAGCTAAGGAATCATACCCTGTATTTTCAGCCATCAAATTACACCATGTATTGATACCCTAAAAATAATATCAGGCATTTTTTGAGGAACTGGGGTAATAGCTGGGATTGGATGATTTACGGGAGGGTCAAGGGTTGAATTGGCAGCAAATTGTTTAGCAAATAGTTCTGCCTTTCCCTTAGCGGTAGAAATAATTTCATCTTCCAAAGTTAGTGGTGGAAAGAACTGGTACAAAAATTCCTACTTCTGTTTTTTGCAAAGACCAGAAAGATTTGCTGCCATTTGAGCAAGAAAGAACTTTGTTTTTAATACAGAATTTGTCGAAGGAGTCTTTGGCTTCAGAAATTGTTTAATTGTAGTAATTTCTTGCTTCAATGCTGGCCTGTCGGTTTTCTGGACTAAGATCCTGTAGAAACTTCTTGTGTGCCTAAACTTTTAAAATTCTGGCTTTATCACAAGATTTGGAAAACCAGGGTTTGTTATTGGATTGTTTGGGGTTCTTGATGGTGTGTGGAATATGGGTTTCAATGCCCAATTGAATTAATTCAGACATATTAAAAAATCTATAGCCGGTTCCTTCACCAATGAAAAGGTATACATTATATAACATTTTTTCTACTTATTATCTAACCTTCGGTCTCTATAAGCCGATTTCCACTTATGGGTGTTCACCCGTGACGCATAAGTCGTCACCCATCAGCTGATCGTCGGGGTTTTTCAAGGACCCGGGTATTCAAATTCAAATTCACGGGTAAAATCATATCCATGCACATTTATATCAGAATTACAACTTTTGGTAGTACCAACCGTATATTTATGTAGGGAATTTTGTCAAAAACTCGTCACCTATAGAGGAAAATTAGAACAAGTCCTAATTTGGCGGGTAAAAACGCACAAGTTTTAACCCCTTACCCATGACTCGCAGGTGTGAATCGCCAAGAATCAAAGACTTCTTACCCGGGGTGAAAACCCCTAGGTGGGAATCGGCTATATGACGCTTGAGTAAATCCCCATTTAGCATTGTGGGCTCCCCTACTAATTACTTTTTTAGATTTTATTATTTCGGTAATTTTCTAGAAAACTGCGGCAACTCCGATTTTGACGAAATTTGGTATACGGGGTTTTTGGGGCGCTGATTACAAATCTGAAAGATTTTTTGGCGGAAACGTTTCGTTCTTAAGATATTCATCATCAGACTTGAAATTTAAACTAATCCTATTTTTACAATATTCCCCCTTCTTTATACACACAATTCTTCATTTAAAGCTTAAGTGGGACACAATATTTGATTTTCACCTTTTAAAATCCCGTTTTTTTACGTATTTTACATTATTTTTGCATTAAATTGCATAGCAATACTTTAAATCATTTCAATCCCAGTGTGCCATGAAGCCTTATGTGTATGTATGGTTGCCGCATTATCACAAAAAAGCCACGCAATTTACTGCAAAAATATTGTAAAAACGTAGAAAAACGGGGTTTTAAAAGGTGAAAATCAAATATTTTGTGACACTTTAGCTTTAAATCAAGAATTGTTTGCAAAAAGAAGGGGGAATATAGTGAAAATAAGCTTAGTTTAAATATAAACTTTGATGATGAATATCTCGACAACGAAACATTTTCGCCAAAAAATTCTTTCAGATTCATGATCAGCGCCCCAAAAACCCCGTATACCAAATTTCATCAAAATCGTAGTTGCCGCAGGTTTCTAGAAAATTACCTTTTTTTTCTAACTATATTTTTAATTTACCTGTGTATTATCTTTGCTTGTTCCTCAATTAAACAGTTTTCTCCTATTATTATTGGGCCAGCCTCTGCTATAATTATAGCACTAGGGTGTACAATAGTGCCTGATCCTATCGTAATGTCGCCCCTTAACTTTGATTCTTCGCAAACTAGTGCTCCAGGAAATACTTTTACACTAAAAATTAGTTTTTTGGTATTTTAGGGTATTAAAAGTATTTCTTTTAACATTATTACCTGTTCCTTGACATTTTTATTGGATCCAAACAAAGTGCGGTTATGTTAAACGTCAGTGTCAAAAATATAAATAAGGCAATGTTGCCAGATGGAATCTAAAAAAATCCTTGATCATAGGCGTATCAAAACTATTTATTAAATACAAAATAATAGATTTTATATAGTGCCAATGTCAAGTTTTTTTCCTTATTTACAAAAAAACTAATGCTTATAGAACCTTCAAAATTCAAATTAAATTAAGAGAAATGGTTTGTATTTATTACGCAGAACCCGGGTCATTAAAAAAAAGTCAAAAGATCAAATTTATTTAAAACTAAATAAGAACCTAAAAAATATTTTTGTCTAAGGAAAATGCAGTGGAGTAGGTACCATTTTTTTCTCAAAATTATTTACCCCGTAAATACGCCATGGGCGACACTGGTGATAATTATTTTGGTAATTATTTACAAATCGGACGCGAAATTTGAAGTGTTCTGGTGGCTTTCCAGTGACGCAAATAGAGCGCTCCCGAGTAGCTCAGGAGCATTTCGTTCTACTTTATGGCGTTCCAGTGACGGAAAGTGTTATGCACCTGGGCTACTCCGTTTTCTTTCCCCTTACCCCTAATGCACCAACCCCTCTTTTGGTTTTTGTGCTTCAAACGTGTTTTTATGGTTAAGGATAGATGTTTAAAATGGAATTAGATATTAAAGAGATTATTATTATAAAGCCAAGAAAGGTTAAAAACAACGAAATTTTAAAAAATTTTAAAGTATCTATCTTTCCTTGTCTAAGGATGCGTTCCAGTGACTAACTTTTAGAGCAGTTCAAGAGCTTCAAGCCCTGGAGCGTGAAGCACAAAAATTTTCGTCACTGGAAAGCCACCCTGATAAGAATGTTTAGTCGGACACGTTTCATTTTCAAGATATTTTCCAAACCTAAATAGAAAACTAACCTAAATTCACTATATTCTCCCTTCCTTTTGTACGCCTTTCTTGAGTGTTCCGCTAAAAGGCACTTAATATTTGATTTTCACCTCTTGAAAACCCATTTTCTATTTATTGTACCCACTTTTTTCATAACATTGCAAAGCTTCACTTTCAATCATCTCAATGGCAGTAGTCATAGCGCCGCCATGGCTACAACAACTGAAGCGAAGCTTTACAATTTTATGAAAAAGGGAGTAAATTAAATAAACAAAGGGGTTTTTAAAACGTAAAAATTAAATATCATCAGTATCCATTTAGCCTTCAATCAAGAATTGTTTGCAAAAATAAGGAAAATATAGTAAATATAAGTTAAATTTGCTTTTCAAGTTTAATGATAAATATCTCAAGAACGAAACGTGTCCGACTAAAATTCTTTTAGATTCCTGATCAACAACTTAAAAAAACCCCTGTACACCAAATATCATTAAAATCGGCGATGCGTCCGGTTTGTAAATAATTACCTACCAATAGTTGTTCCTGTATGTTAAAAATATCCTTTGATGCCTAGGAGACACCTTCCAAATTTCTCAAAAATATATAAACTGGAATAAAACTTATTATAAAAACACTTTTTCTCTAATGTTAACACCCTGTAGTTCAAAAAATAGAACGTATATATGTATACATATGAAGTTTTTTCCTATTTCTGGTAATTTTCTAGAAACCTGCGGCAACTCCGACTTTGACGAAATTTGGTATACGGGGGTTTTTGGGACGCTGATCACAAATCTGAAAGAATTTTTTTTCAGGAAACGTTTCATTCTTAAGATATTCATCATCAGACTTGAAATTTAAACTAATCCTATTTTTACTATATTCCCCCTTCTTTTTGCACACAATTCTTGATTTAAAGCTAAAGTGGCACACAATATTTGATTTTTCACCTTTTAAAACTCCGTTTTTTTACGTATTTTACATTATTTTTGCATTAAATTGTATAGCTATACTTTAAATCATTTCAATCCCAGTGTGCCATGAAGCCCTATGTGTATGTATGGTTGCCGCATGATCAAAGAAAAGCCACGCAATTTAATGCAAAAATAATGTAAAAAACGTAGAGAAAAACGGGGTTTTAGAAGGTGAAAATCAAATATTGTGTGACACTTTACCTTTAAATGAAGAATTGTGTGCAAAAGAAGGGGGAATATAGTGAAAACAAGCTTAGTTCAAATTTGAATTTTGATGATGAATATCTCGAGAACGAAACGTTTCCGCCAAAAATCTTTCAGATTCGTGATCAGCGCCTCAAAAAACCCCCGTATACCAAATTTCGTGAAAATCGGAGTTGCCGCAGGTTTCTAGAAAATTACCCTATTTCTTATTACTGGATACCCTGTATACAGAGTGTTCAAAAGTCAACGATAATATTAAAAGGCCTGATGAAACAACTAATAAGCATTTTCAAAATTGTGAAATTTATTTTAAGGCGCCAATCAGTGTCCGATTAAAATTTCGGTTTCGGTTTCGGCCAAAATTTGCCGGAAACGATTTTAGAAGTTGTGCGCTCGCCTAACTTCTTTTTACGCGGTAACGCTATCTTAATTTAAAAATGATAAAAATGAAATGGTTTTTAAAAGCGAGGCCCTTTCTTTGGCTCTTTAAATTTTTGGAACCCCCATCAAAAGAAATATATATACTTGACCAGGTGAGTTTTAGTTTTGACCGAAACTGAAGCCATGGCCGAAATTTCGGTTTCGACCGGAAAAAAGGTTTCGGTCGGACTCTAGCGCCAATATCTCGAAAACCATCGATTTTTTACCGAGATCATTTTATGTATTATGTATTTTTGAATGCTTATGAGCTGCTCCACTAGCCTTTTCCATATATTCTCCCAGCAAACACTATTTGCCGGCAATGTACATTTTTCATATTGGCATTGATGGTAAAGCATTGGCAATTGTTGGCAATTTTATGCCAACATCTTATACTCATTAAAAATTCAACCCTAAATAAACACTTAATTGCCAATATATTTTACATGCAGGCGAATTGCCGGCAAGCATACAAAAATGGCGGCATACCAATCCTGATTAAATAAAGCATGCGTTTTTGTTGCAGGCAAATAAATATTGGATTTTTGAAGGCAAACCTTCAACGCATATTCATACTTTTTAAACCATATTATTAACATTGGTATTTAACTAACATTAAAGCAATTTTTTTGATCTGTTTTATTTATAATGGCAGCTAAACAACATTATTTTTATGTTTTTACATAATTTAAAGGAAATGGCCTTTTCATAACATGTTATTGTTAAACATCATGCAAATAAAAGTTAGGTCAAACAAAATGTTTATTATGTATTTTGGAGCGAATAAAAATAAAATGATGGTAAAATTAGCTACGTTAATTTCGACCGAAGGTGACCGCTTTGTGCATTTGTTTTCTACGTGGTTTTCTAGCTTTTTAGTTTCTTTTTTAAAGAAAAGATTTTTTAATAGACATAATTAAATGTATTCATTACCTAATAAGTGTGTGTTGTGTGATTAATTGGTGATGGCTAGTCGAGTAGGCAAGATATTCAAGTAGACTGTTAGGAGCTGTAGACATTTTGTTTAAAACTTTATTTAAAATTTTAAAGACGTGTTAATAAAAAATATTATATATATTTAATAGTTTTTTTGACATACCGATAGATGGCGTAATGGACAATAAACTACTACGTTTCTGCAATATCTTCGCTTTTTATCGTATAAACCGTACCCATTAGACAAAAATAATTCGAGAGCGGTCTGCGGTAGGTGATCTCACTTTGAAAGAAACATCTTCGGCTAGTGTAAAAATCTGCATCTCCAAGTTGGACAGTGCTCCGAGAGATGGTACTTTGCATTGCAAGGAAATTGCATGCAGTAAGGAGTTTTTCCTATATTAATTTTCAAATAAAATATAGCATCATTTTAGCTTTTAAAAAAGTATATGCGACAATTTTCGTCAATAAGACGTCAGCTTGCTGCTTGGGAGTATCTGCATTTGCCCACTTTCGTGTCTTTTTGTTATCTTTTTGCCAATAACTTATTAATGATGGATGCCATCATCTTAAACGCATTTTTGCCAATAACTTATTAATGACGGATGCCATCACTTTATCTGCAACACGTGGCCTAATAACGGCCAATTGCCCACTTTCGCGTCTTTTTGATACCTTTTTGCCAATGCCTTGCCATTAAAGAGTGTTGGCAATGCCAGTAAATTAAATGTACAACGCCGGAAAAAATGTTATATGGGCTGTTACTTTCTGGACATCCTGTATAGTTAAGTAAAAATTTATGTAATTTGCATTTTAAGATTAGTTACGCGATTTGGCTAACCATACGACAAAAATCAAATCAATTTCAATCTAGGCATGTTATATACAATTTCCTTAAACAATAATTCGCAGACGCCATCTGATTAGTCGATTAGCGTGCACTCCAGTGCACCCTCGCGACACTAAAGCGTCCGTATTGTTGAGCCGTCAGCTCTTTGTTTCGCCCGTCAATCATGCACAGACAGCTCCGACGGGCGCGTTAAAATTACGCCAAATGTCCAGAGAAGATTTTTATTGAAGCCAATCGTAGCGTGGAGAATTGCTTGACATAATGTGATACGGATATTTATTTCTGTTTTGTTCAAGCCGAATTGGGATATTTTTGTT